>PVIJ01006124.1:0-30994 GCA_004024925.1 Scalopus aquaticus
AATGCGCCACTCCCGAGCCCCGCCCCCTCGATGAGGGAGGAGGGTGGTGCGCGCGCATGCGCACGATAAGCAGGAGGGCCCGCCCCCTCGTTCCTACCCTTCGGCCTCCAGCGCGGGCGGGCGGCGCTGGTTTCCCTCCGCCCCTTTGTTGACAGATACGCGCGTGACGCCCCCAGCCAATGAGCGCCTACCGTTCGGGGCCGTGCCCATATAAGGGAAGCCTTGGCGAAGGGGCCCAACTTCGAAAGAGGGAGGAGTAGGCGAGAGGTGACGAGGTGGGTGTGGAAACAGCTGTGTGTAAGAGAGGGTGTAACAATTCCCAACTTCTCGTAAAGCGGAGGCACAAGACCAAGACAGAGACCGCGGTATTCAAGGAGAGGCTTATAATACACGACCTTCCCTCTACACCGGAGCCCAGATTGACAGCTGGGTTTAAAGACCCAAGCAGCTGAAGAATGCAGACTCCAGGGCGGAAGGAAGCGGGCAAAGATCGAAGAGTGCCCAGCTTTGGCTGGGAACCCTGGGGGCCGAGATTTCCTGCGGGTGTTCCTCGGGAATCACCCCGAGAAACAAATGGGCAGAACCCTGTGACGGCTCCCGTGGCAGTGAGGCAAGACTCTGGGCTTGGCATTCAAGGCTCAGACCGTAGGGCCAAACGGACTTCTGATCGCAGCCTTTCCAACCAGGCTGCTTCAAATCCGACCCAGACACTGTACAACAAAAGTATATGAAATACCTCAGGTTAGCGAAAGCTAACCTGCTCAGAGCCTGCCGTAGCTCCCAAATGCCCCTGGGAAATCCCTCCCTATTTTTGCAGGATCCTTGGACCTAGGTAAGCGCTTGATATGGCAAACAGAATAGTCAGAATCCTTTGGACCCTCCCTCAGTCCAAAGGACCCTCCATCAGTAGAAGCCATTATCACCCCCACTATATGGATGAAGAAACTGAGGCAGGACAACTGAGGCAGGATGAAGAAACTGAGGCAGGCTCCAACCGGTCCAAAGTCACACAGAACTGGTGTGAGTTGGAGCAGGCACAGGAACCAGGGACTCTGATTCCATATCCCTGAGCTATGTTGTTTCACTATAGGTTCTTCATGTTTCAGCTCAGCCATCCCCTCCAAGACACTCAAGCCCCCAGGCTGAGTCCAGCTCCACCTCTGGGCCCCCACATTGGCCTTGCTATCTATTTCTTAAGGTCGCCAAGTTCTTCCTTTCCATGATCTTCACATTTGCTGTTCCCGCTGATTGGAATGCTTCCCCCCATATCTCCACATGGCTCCATTCCTTATTTCCTTAGGGCCTTTGCTCAAACGTAACTTTAACAAAGAGGCTTTTCCTGAACTCTCTTCAGGGAAACCCCTCACTTGCCCAAAGGCGCAGGGGCTCTGAGTTTCCTTGTCCCAACCACCCCATTTCGGGTGCTCACTGTCCAGGGATGGGTCTGTCTCCACCACTGGACTGTGAGCCCCGAGGAAGAGGAGGGAGCAAGGGCCAGAGATGGCATGGTTACTGTGGTGTCCCCAGCAGCACTTTCCAACATGGGACTGGACAATCAAAGCTCTCGCCCTTGAGGCTCCATATCCCAAACCCCACGAGGCCTGGCAGTGTAAACTGTTTCACACCCAGTGGTCACTGGGCAGAACTTTCTGCACACACACACACACACACACACACACACACACACACAGCACCAGGCCCCATGCTAGGTCAGTTTTCAGAGAATTCTTCCTGAGGATCCATTTATTGTAAAAAATATCGTGACCCAGAAAGACTGGCCATAAAGAGACTGGAAAAAGACGGACAAAACAAATACATTTTGTGGGTTTTTCGGTTTGTTTTTTTTAAAGATTTATTTATTTATGCATACAAGCTGGGGAACAGGCCAGAGGTGTGGGGCAGCGAGAGGGTTCACCAGAGACAGAATGGGGAGCAGAACAGGCAGAGCGACGGAAATACACTGCTGAGGGGAGCAGCGGGCTAGAAAGGAGAGGTCTGCCATGTAGGAATCTCCCCGGCTGGGTGTTGAACTCGCATCGCTGCTGCCAACAGCACCACAGCACAGTGCTTAACCGCTGCGCCACCAGGGAGGCCCAACAAATATATTTTGTAAGTGAAGATGTGACATTACCACTTAAAATAACAGACAAAGGGCCTCCCTGGTGGCACAAGCAATCGCCAGCTGCTACAGCATGAGTTCCATGCCCAGCCGGGGAGCTGACCCATATGGCCCAGCAGACCTCTCCTGTCTTGCCTGTTGCTCTCCTCAGCAGTGTATTTCAGTAGATCTGTCTGTTCTGCTCCCTACTCTGTCTCTGGTGAACCCCCACCTCTGGCCTACACCCCAGTTCTTGTATGCATAAATAAATAAATCTTTCAAAAAAAATAACCGACAAAAACAAAAGGTATTTTAGGGACAGAGATGACGACAAAACAAACTGACACGTTATACACAAAAGTTCTCAACATATGTGCTCCTAATACTATGGTCTCAAAATAAATCAAGTCAAAAAAAAAAAAACACCCCAAAACCACACACAACAGAAGGACGGGGTTTGACAACTCCACTACCGTCAGGGGAATCTTAATATATCTCTCCATACAAACCTTACTACCTCTCCCCCTAGCAAGGATCTGAACTACACAACCAAGATCCTTGATGGAATCCCCAGCAGCCTCGGAGCATTGGCAAAAACTCTAGCATTCAGAGGTCCTCCTCTGTGTTGGTGACCCAGAGATGACACCAAGCTCCCCAGGAAGAACGCATGGGGAAGGAGGCAGACATCCAAATAAACAATCGTGACCAACATGAATCTATTAGAGGGAAAATGGCGAGCACAACAGCAGTTCACACTGAAGCTCTCACAGGGAGAGCCTGGCATTGTTGGAAATCCCTTACAAATATTAACACTTGAATGCCAGCCTCGGCTCACTATTTTGTATCTTGTGCCAAAGAGGAGGAAACAGGCACAGAACAGCTAAGTAACAGTCCCTGGACAGTTTTGTGGTAGAGCTTTGAATCCAACAGAGCACAAGAAGCTCATGAAGCGACAAACAGCTTCACTTATTGAGTAAACTGAGCTTCTGCCCGGATCATCCTGTTCCGTCCCCAGAGTCTTTGCGCTCTCTGTTCCCCCTGCCTAGAATGCTCTTCCCTCCTCACCTCCTCTGGGATTTGCTCTGAAATCACTCCCTCCACGAGACTTTCCTTGATTTAAAACTGCAGTCCCTGCTACAAACAGACACAGACTCCCTCTTCCTGTGACTTATTTCCCTCCTTAGCATGCATGACTACAGAGGACACTATAAACTCTGCTTGGCAAGGGCACTGTCGGTCTCTCCCCACCAAAATCAAAGCTTCCCAGGGGCCAGTATTCTTGTGTTGTTTTGTTTTGATGCCATATCCCCAGCTTTTGGGACAGCACTGAGTGATACGCTAAGTGGGGTCCCCCAGCAGCTTCCCCAGGGGTGTGTTAAAATACAGAATCGCTGCCTAGCCCTACACCCGCTGCACCCGCGCTGCAGCAAGAGCTCTAGGGGATTCCTGTGCGCACTGAAGTCTGAGAAGCGATGACACAGCACATGCATGGCAGGGGTGCGACGCGCATGGGCTGCGATGACTGAAGGCTCGCCTGGTGCTGCCACACCAGCCAGCTCCTGCGCACCTGCTGTGGTCACCTCTCATGCCCAGTAGAAATCCTACTCCCAGGGCCAAGGCAGGAGGCCATCTCCCCTGGGAGCTGCCCTGGCACCTACCTGCCCAGGGGACCTGGGGACCTCCTGCCTCTGGGGTTTCCCCCTGTGGCACAGGTCACACCCTTGTTGAATGACAGTGACCTGGGGGAGGACCTCTTATCGCTCATCTAGTGGGTTTCTGGGAGGCAGGGCCCCCCCTTAAAGGCACAGCTGCTCCAGCCTCTGCCCCGGGGCTCTGCCCTTAGCTCTTCCCGCTGCCCTATCCTTTCCAGGGTAGCCAGAGACACCTTCCCAAACACAAATCGGACTATCACCCCCTGCTCAGCATCATTCCACAAGAGATGCAGGGTCACAAAAAAATTCATGCCCACGAAATCCTTTCTCAGGAAGCAACTGGGCGATTTGCTTTCCCCAAATGAAGAGTAAGCCAAGAAAAAGGAAGTGATCGGATCAAGGGAATTCCACAGAGCCCAGGAGAGAGGTAAAAGGAATCCCCTGATGGGGGTGAAAGGGAGAATCCGCCTCCAAAAATGCACAAAGAAAGGAGACAAGTGAACATGAACGAGTTAAGGGTGCAACTTAAGAAGCCAGGCATGGAAGGAAACTCTGAAGAGCAAAGGTACGGCCCCACCCCAGCATCCCGACATCCCTACCCCATGCAGGCTCCATCCCAGGGTCAAAGCTGTCAGGGTCATGCTCAGGCACCAGGGCCCGCAGTTCCTGGGCCCCCAACCTCCTTGTCAGCACGATACCCCCAACCCTACTGCACCCAGGTAACAGTCCAAATTCTCACCTAGAGCTCCAGGACAAAGCCAGAATCCAAAACAGGCATTCAATCATCCCAGCTTTCCCACTTCTGCGGGTGTGACCTCAGGCAGGGTGCTTAGCCCTCTGTGCCTCAGTTTCCCTCACTGTAAAATGCAGGTGATTAACAGCACCAGCTTATGGGCTGGTTAATGATTCACAGAGATCAAGCCGGCGCCCTTCTGAGGTGGGACTCCTGGAGCCAAGGACTTTTCTCTCCATTTCCCAGTAACCCCAACAGGAGCATCCCTTAGCTGGTGCGCTGGAGGGGCCCCCCTATTAATTGAACAGCTACTTACTAAGCCATTACTATGGCCAAGTACTGTGGTGTGCAATGCACTGGGATATTCTGGGAACTGGAGATTGACAGATTTTTAAAAAATTTATTTATTTATGCATACAAGCTGGGGTACAGGCCCCAGGCGGGGGGAGGTGAGAGGGTTCACCAGAGACAGAGTGGGGAACAGAACAGGCAGATCAGCGGAAATACACTGAGGGGAGCAGTGGGCAAGGCAGGAGAGGTCCGTCGTGCCAGGCGCTGAACTCACTTCGCTCTGCCAACAGAGCCACAGCACAACGCTTTACCGCTGCGCCACCTGGGAGATTGACAGATTTAACAGATCACCTTGTCCTCACGGGGCTGACATACTAACCAGAGAGGGGGACAAAATAAATACTAAGTTTCAAGGTGGCAAGTGCTGTGGGGAGATAAAGTAAGGAAAGGGGTGGGGAGTGTCAGGAGGGAAAGAGAAGCTGCGCTCTGAATCACAGTGTCCAGGAGCAGCCAAGCCTTTTAGAAAACCTGTCCTTTGGGGAATAACGCAGTGTTACCCCAGCTGCTACAAATACACCACCGAAAATAATAAAAATATCATTATGTATGGGTAAGCTTTAGACCAGTACAGGTTGAAGACATATTGAATTTTAAGAAATGGCAAATAACTTGTAAAGCGGACATATTTTCTCTAAGACAAACACAAAAAGAAAAGAGGGGGTGAGGGAGTGTGCCCAAAAGTGACATACAGAAACCAGGGTGAGGGGGAGCTTGGTATCTCCTGCCTCCAAACCAAAAGGTTTTCAGGTAGTTCATGGAGAGTTAGAGACACAGCGCAAAAAAAACTCTGAAGCCGGCAGGAGAGGCTGCCAGTACATCCATGAGAGAGAAACCCAAACCTGCCCAGTGGGCACCAGCCCCCCAGAGCTGCAGAACTGCGCGGGGTTGCTGACAGCAGTGAGCACCTCAGGGCCGGGTGTCAACCTGCAGCTGGTGCTACACTATGGTTGACTCAAGGAGTAAGGCCCCATTTTCCAGAAGAGGAAGTTGAGGTCCAGAGGGGTCATGTGACCCCCCAAACTCACACAGCTGATGGATGATGTGCCAGGACTCACATCTGGGCATTCTGGCTCCAGAGCGTGCTTATTACAAAGACCGGAGACCACAAAAAGACCCGCACACGAACTGAGCGCTTCACAGACAGGTTATTTCCTCAACACCTTACGAGAGCCTCAAGGCTCAGAGTGGGTGAACAACCTGGCCAACAACACACAGCAGTAGCGGTGGGGATTTGAACCTGGGCCTATCAGAAGTCAATGCTTTTATTTTATTTTTAAAAGATTTTTATGTATTTATGCATACAAGAGCTGGGGTGTAGGCCAGAAGTGGAGAGGGGAGGATGGTGAGAGGATTCACCAGAGATAAAGTGGGGAGCAGAACAGGCGGATCCACCGAAACACACGGCTGAGGAGAGCAGCAGGCGAGACAGGAGAGGTCTGCTGCGCCATGTGGGTCAGCTCCCTGGCCAGGGATCAAACTCCTGCTACTGGTGATGGCTTGATAGCGCAGCGATTTTAACCCCTGTGCCACCAGGGCGGTCCAGAAGCCAATGCTTTTAACCAGAGAACTTAGGTGATAAATTCTGGAAGCCTCACAATAAATGAAACAAACTGTTTCAAGACAAATTAATGACAAAGTCACCAACCTGCCCAGTGGGGAGCGAATGACCAAAAGGGGGTGTGTGTGTGTGTGTGGTGCTGGGGGAACCCAGTTGTTAAAAATATTTCCTACTCACTAAAATAACCTGGCATCGAGCCAGGCTGGGCACTGGCTAGTGAATTATTAATATTTGGCTGGGGATAGGGATGGGAATGGGGACAGATTGAGTTTCTAAGCATCCCCTTGGGGAGTCACCCCAGAACTTGGGAGACAAGGGTTACAGGGTAAGAAGCTAGAAGAGTCAGAATATGGGGGTATTCTGGGAGAGAAAGAAAAAGTGGCCATATTGCCCTCACTAGTCCCTCACTACTGCCTTCTTGCTCAGACCTGCTTTCCATTCATGATTTAAAAAACTGACAACTCACACCACTCCAAGTACCTCTCCCTGAAGCGCTAACTGTCCTAGGGTTACTGAGCTCATCTGACAGGGTAGGTCACCAGGCTTACCCAGGGTCATATAGCAAGTAAGTTGGCAGAACTAAAATTCAAACTGATGATTACCTAAGTTCTCAAGTTTGGGGTCCATGCATGACACCGAACTTCAGTCCAAGGAGAGGTGTTTAAATAACATGGTGAAAACACAGATTCTGGGCCAGGCTGCCTGGGTTGAGAGCCTGAGCCCTAACATTTCATGCTGAATGACCTCAGGAAAACTGCTTAACTTCTCTGTACCTCTGTTTCCTTTCTGTAGAGTGGAGATCTTAACAGCACCTACAGCCACGGGGTGTTGTCAGAATCAAATCGGTGAATCTGCACACACAGCTCAGAACAGGGTCAGTCACTTCCTAAACAGTACCTGTTAGCTGTAATTGTCTGTGGGGAGCCCCTGTATGACTCTGAGCTGGGGTGTGCCCCATCCCTACCAGGTTCTGACAAAACACCCCTGGGGTTGGACTGAAAAGGATTGAATTCATTAGCACTTGTGACCCAGTCACATTCCTGGGTTTAGGGAACATCCCGCCAGCAGCTCTGAGACGGAGGACTTGTTGAAGCCAGGGATCTCCCACAAACAGTAATGATCTTGTAGAACCTCCCCAGTTCTCAGCGGCGTGTCGTTCCCACAAAACAAACAAGGGCACCAAATATCTAAGAGGGGAGCCTTGCCCAGGTCACAAAGGAATGGCAGAACAGAGCCTTGAATGTCGGGCTGCCCGTACAGATAAACCAGGACACTTCTAAATTCCACCGCAGAAATGAGGGAGCAGAGAAGGTTGTGTCCATGGTCCCTTCTGGCCTTACTGTCCTACAGTTCTGTGACTGTCCAGTTTATCACAGTGTCTGGCTGGACTAGGCGAACTCGCTACATTCTGGCTTCTCGTCTCACTCTCGCCCACCCCGCCCCCAGTCTTGGAGCCTAACCCACACACTACTCTTAACACTGATACCTCTCTCCCACCATCTCAACTTGCCCTTCTACACCCAATCCGTCGCATCCACAGCTGGTGTCTCCCTCGGAGCCTCCAGAACTCCTCATTCATCCAGCCCTGACCCCCAGGCTTCTCCATAAACCCCAGGCTAGCCCCCTCGAAAATGCCCCCTTCAGGGCCTCTGCCTGGACGCCCAGTCCCTTCTCCAACTTAGGACTCCTTTCCCCAGCTCTGAGCTCCCTTACAAGCAATTCCAAGGCTCGACTCCCCTCTTCACCACCAAGACCCCTCCCCAGCCCCCATTCTTCCACTACTCCCTCCGGGTCCCATTCCTCCCAATCCCCTCCCCCCGAGAGGTCTGCTTTCGTCCACCCCCTGCCTTAACCCCTGCCTCTTCCCTCTCGCCTCCCGGCCCCAAACCGCCGCCCGGGCTCTAGAGCGCTGCCGGCCCCCGCACGGGATTCTCACCATCTCCCTGCGCTGCAGCTCCCTCGGCTACGCGGGTTTCCCCCACTCGTTCCTCTCCAGCCACCCCTTCCGGGTTCCCGCCCCGAAGCCCACTGGGAATTGGAGTCCGGGAGGCCACGGACTACACTTCCCAGAAGGCAGCACGGTCAAGCTTGGAGGTGGAGAAGGAAACAAACGCGGCGGGCTGAGGAAAAGGAACGACTCTAACTCCCAGGAGGCAGAGGAGGCACTGGGCAGCGCAGGCGCAGATAGCGCCCCCGGCAGGCTGGCAGGAGCTGAGTCCAGCCTCCTCCATTTTGGCCCCCGCCCCTGGAAAGGCAAATGGGGGAACCGCAAACGCCCTTGGGTGGAGAGTTGGGAGAAAGCAAGTTTATCAATGTACTTAAGCTAAGCATCGTAATCATCATCGGCGCCTTGCACTTCCAAACATCCTTTACTCCTTTTCCCTGTGGCCTTAGCGCTACCATCTAGTGTGCAAATAAGAAAATCAAGAAATCCGTCCTGGGGCAGGACGGAAGCCCCAAGCACTAGGAACTGGTCCACAACCTCGTTAGAATAGGGGTTTAGTTAAGCGCTGCGCTGTGGAGCTGTCGGCAGCGGCGACGCGAGTTCGACGCCCGCCCGGGGAGAACCCCACATGGCGCGGCAGACCTCTCCTGCCTCGCCCGCTGCTCCCCTCAGCAGTGTATTTCTGATTTGCCTGTTCTGCTCCCCGCTCTGTCTCTGGTGAACCCTCTCGCCGCCCCACGCCTCTGGCCTGTACCCCAACTTGTATGTATAAATAAAAAATAAAAATCTTAAAAAAAAAAGAATAGGGGTTTACGAGGACAGGCATCTTTGTGATCTTTCTTGTTCAAGCACCCAGAACAGCATAAATAAGCGTTGCGTAAATATTTCTTGCATGTTAACCTATAGGTCAGAGCCCCAATGGACAACCCTAGCAAGAATGAGCCCCCGAAAAGTCTGAAAGTTAAGGCAGAATGGGATTAAGCCTCTTTCCCATTGCGACACAACGAGAAAGTGGTGCGGGGACCAGGACCTCCGCACCAGCGAGCTCGACCGCATCGCCTTAGTTCTGTTTCCCATCCCCTTCACGGGCGGTGAGAATGAGCTCTCTCAAATGCCGAGTTTGCTACTAAGGTACAATCCCAATGACCCCCCTCTTTGAATACTTTCTCCATTTATTGTTCTCTCTGGTAATGTCACCTCTGCCTCACTAGCCTGCCCGACTGCGCTGAGAAGACAGCGGCAAAACGCCCTCAGTCTCCTGCCGGGCACAAGGCGGGCCCTGGTTAGAAACGCACTGCAGCCGACAGGCGCGAAGGGACACAGGCCCGCCCCAGGGTGGGGGCGGCTGGCCCGCCCTTTCTTCCAGCGAGTTGGCAGTTGGAGAGACCCCGCCTCCTGTTCCACCAGCCGTGGCCCTTGGCGGGTGTCGCCAGGGGGCGTGGTCGGGATGGGCGGGGCCCACCGAAAAGGCGGGCAGCTGGGAGAGCGCTGATTGGTCGACACTTTGGCGCGAGCCCGCAGTGACCGGGTCGCAAGGCACGAGGTCTTACAGGCGCTGTGCGAGGAGCTGGGGCCCTTCCCCGGACGCGCGTGCGCACGGCCACTTGCACCCTGCTCTTTAGTCTTTCCGGCCTCACGTCAAGCACCCCTTGGCGGGAACTGCTGGGGGCGTGGCCTGTCCTCAGGAGCTCACGGAGCTCTCCTCAGCAGGCCTCGCGCGCCGGAGCCTCGCGCCAAGGGGATCCGCGCCCACCCTACACCCGGGTCGGGAACCAGGCAGCCGGGGCGCTCTGGGACTCCCGCGCGCAGCCAGACTCCCCGCACCGCCGCGAGACGCTGCCTGATCTACTCCCCAGTGTGGGACTGGCGTGAAACCAGAAGGGGGGCCTCACGCCATTTTGCACCTCCTGAGGCGGGTGCTGGAGGCCCAGGGAAATGGGGCGGGGACCTCGCGGGCACTAGCCGGCAGGAGGGGAGCCGCGGCCTCCCCGCAGGGCTTTCGGGGCAGCAGGAAGGCCGGGGTGCCCTTCATGCAGGACTGTGGGCGAAGCAGGCAGGGGCAGCAGAGCCAAGCGTTTGGGTCTGAGGCAGGGCCTAGTTTTGGGGATCCACACTCACGTTTGAGGTACAGCAGCTCTGAATAGTGTTGGGGACCTCAAGTTGGAGGTCTCAAGGTAGGATCTGGGCTCTTGGGCTTCAGGCCTGGATGAGACCGAATCTGAAAGACTTGGGTTTTGTGACAGGAAATACTCCTTGGAATCCAAAGCTCCTCATCTGGAGACCTAGAAGTCGTAGCTTTGCCTTCTGGAGAATTGCCGGGGGTGGGAGGGGTTCTGATTTGGGAGGATTGAAGCCTCTGGAGATCCAGAGTTGGAGTCTAGAATCTCAGTGTAGAATGGGAGGTAGGAGATTTAGGGTGTGGAGTCAGTTTGGGGTTCTGAGCATCAAGTTTTAGAGCCTGGACTGTCCACACTGAGTATGGGGCTTCCATTTTAGCGTCTGGGTCTGAGAGCCAGAGACACACGTGAGATGAGATTTAGGGTTGGGGTTACAACTGGAGGCCCTGAAGTGACTGTTTGGGGGTCACTTATTTTAGGATCTGAGGTAAATTTGGGGGAACTGAGGCTTGCTTTAGGGAAACTTGGATTTCTCACTTTAGGGTTTTAGTTTCAGTGTTAAGGTCTGTGGTCTGTGAGCTTAAGTTTGGGGTCATTTGGGGATCAGAAGTTGACAGTGGCGTCTAGAATCTCATTTAGGGTTTAGGTTTGGGAAGATCCCTTTTGGGGTTCTAGGACCTTTGGGTGTTTGGAGTCATCATTTTAGTATCTTATTATCAGGGCTTAGAGATCTCAAGCCACAGTTGTCAGGCCTGGTGGTGTCCATTTCACGGTCTGACACTTTTAAGACCAAAGTTCTGAAGTCAAAATTGGGGGATTTAGTTTTAGGTCCAGGTCATGATTTTTAGGGCACACGTTTGCAGTTTGGGATTGATGAACGTCAGTTTAAGTTTTCATGGTTTAATCTGGTCTCTGCTCTTGTATTTGTCGGGGTTCGGGTCTTCTTGGGATCTCATAGTGTTCAAAGAAGCACTAGGTGAGAAATGATGCCCAGGCCGCCCACTCCTCTTGAAACCTCAAAAGTCACTAATAATTCTCTTTCCCTCTTTTCAGATGTGGGGTTCCAGCAGACCCTTGTGTTCCCCTGAACAGCCCAGAGGCAGTCCCCTGAGTCCCAATGACAGGTAAGGGCTCTCCCCAGCCCATCTCCCTGCTAGCTCCAGTTACCCTGGTTGAGTAATACTAAGAATGTTCACTGAGCATTTATTGTTTGCCAGAGTGTGCAAAGCCCTTTGTGTGCATGGTATCCTTTAATCCCACAACTCGTCCAGGAAGTAGGTGTGAATATTACCAGCATTTTCAAGATGAGATGACACTGAGATGGTTGGCAAAGGTAACCTCTAAGCCCTTGCAGGCTTTGACTCTAAGTTTGTGATATGCCCTCTCTCCCTTTTTTTTATTCACGTAGTCATTCAGCCACCCAGAACCTAAAAAGTGTCAGGAATCTGAAAAAAGGGAATTTCACAGCAGATTGAGGGGTCAGATTTCTCCCTTCCTCCAAAGTCTGCATAAAGAAGACACAACTAGACTTCATCTTAGCCTTTATCATCTCCCCCGGTGACTTTGCGTCTATCCCTCTCTCCTTCATTTTTAACTCCAGAGTTAAGCATCTGCTTTGTTCAAGTTCTCTACTAAGGTACTGTGCTCAGAAGGAGCACCATGAAGAAAACGAAGAATTCCCACCCCTCCTGGAAGCCCAGAGGTCACCAATACTGCATCTCTTGCCCCCCCTTTCTAGATTTGGGTTTGTTGCATTAAATAAAAACTCTCAGCTGCAATGAACAGACCCCTGTTCATGCTAATACTGGCTTAAGCATAAAACAGAATCCTTTTATGATTTATACTTTGAATCCTTTCAGCAAAAAATTCAGGGCCATTTGGCTTGGCTGGGTCCAGGTTGGGGGTTAAATGCTGGTGCCAGGAATCTGGCTCTGTTGTTGGCTGTGTTGGCTTCGTTCTCAAGCAGGCTTTGGCTTTGGGCAAGATGGCCCCCAGCAGCCCCAAGGCCATATCCTGCCAACCCCAGCAGAAGGGGTCTCTTTCTGGGATCCACTGACTCTAATTAAGCTAACCACTGATCTGGGTTGGGTGCCCCTAGTGGAAGGGGAGACTGGGGTCATCCTCTCCTGAACTGAGAGTGGGGGGAGGGGTGATTTACAAAGGAAAATTGAGGTACTGTAGTCAGAAAGAATGGGATTAGATGTCAGTCAACCAAAACAACACTCATCAACAACAGCCATCCAATATAATACTTCCACTTCATTCTCCAACATTGCTTATTCCTAAGTCACTCTGACGAATGACTGTCCACCTTGCCAGTTGCTGTGCTAAGCACCTTCCAGACAAGATCAAACTTCCTAGCCATCTCCATTTTATAAGTGACTGAAAAACAGGCTCAGGTTTGAAAGCTCTTGCCCAAAGTCAACAGCCAGTGGCAGAGCTGGGATTTCAGTCCAGGTCTGTCTGCTACAAAAGCTGATGCTTATAACCAGCCATTGTGCTGACTCTTGGGGTTGCCGCCTGCTTTGTCTCACTTAGGGGCTGCCCCAACTCTTGTTTAAGCAAATTGGGAGCTGGGCCTTGGTTTTCCCATTTCTAGTATGAGAAATGTGGACCAGCTCTTGGATAAGAAGGAACTAGGGAGTGTTTGAGCTGCTAGCCCTGGGAAGAAGAACAGAAATCAGAGTCATTTGCCCTTTCAAAGCCTACAAGGCCATTACAAGATGGAAGGAGGCTTCATTAATGCCATCGTTATTTTATTGAGCACCTGCTAAGTGCAGGTGTTACTGGAGGAGCTGGGGGTACAGCCAGGGCTGCACTGGGACTTCTGCGGACTCTAGGTAGTTTTAGCTTCTTGGTCTCTTTTCTCCATTTAAAAATCATAGTTTATGACAGCATTGTTATAAAATGTATATAACTACAAGTTGGATTAGATTCCCATTTTTCTCTTCTGATTTAAAAGAAATTGAAACATTCTCATGAGCCCCTAAAAGTACCACAGGCCCTAGGCACTGTGCTTACTGTGTCTGAGCTATAGCAATAAACAAAAAAGACAAAAATTCCTGCCCTTGTGGAGTTTACAATAAAGATGTCAGATGCTGATAAACGATAGGAGGCCGTGACAAAGAATGTAGTCTGAAAAGGCCTCTCTCTGAGGAGGTAACATTTAGCTAAGTGCTGAGTGGCAAAAAAGAAGCCAGCCGTGGAAAGATTCAGGCAAAAGAACATTCCGGGTGCAGGAATAGTAAAGGCCCTACAGCGGACACAAAGCTGGCCATTTAGGGTCTCCCCGGTGGCACAGCAGTTAAGCGCTGTGCTGTGGAGCTGTCAGCAGCAGCGACGCAAGTTCGACGCCCAGCCAGGGAGAATCCCACATGGTGTGGCAGACCTCTCCTGCCTTGCCCGCTGCTCTCCTCAGCAGTGTATTTCTGATCTGCCTGTTCTGCTCCCCACTCTGTCTCTGGTGAACCTTCTCACCCCCCCACGCCTCTGGCCTGTACCCCAGCTTGTATGTATAAAAAAAAAAAAAAAAGCTGGCCATTTAGAGAAACAGAGCCAGGACCCATGTGACTGGCGCTAACCTGTTCCCTGCAGACCTAGAGGGCACAGGTTAGTAGGTAAAAATGATAGAGACCGGCAGGAAAGAATCTGGCTAGAACCAGAACCATCCAGCAAAGAGGCAGCCTTGGGAAGGAGTACTGGCTCCCGGGACCCGTGTGGGTGCAGTCTAGGTCACGCCTATTCAGGGATCCTGTCTGCAAATGCCAGGGTTCTGAGTCCTAGTCACCCTTTTTCTCCCTTCAGTTTCTTCCTCTTGAACTTCTGTGTTTGCACAGACGTTCCCCTTGATGCTTTGCAAAACCCAACATAAACACCTAGAGACTTCAGTGGGTATGAGCCCCTTTTTCTCAGACACGGTCAAATAACATCTTGAACTTAGAGAGACCTGAACTGACACTTTGTGCCTCACTTTGTGTGTTACTTCTCACCAGGGCTTCAAGGGCCTCCTCTAGAACAGAAGGAAAGTGGTAGACAGAAAAGACTTGGCCGTAGAGGTCAACCTACTCGGTTTACCCCAAGGACAGAATTCTGCCCCTCAAAGTTATGGTTTTTACCAGGCGGGGACTAGAGTCCTCTGGATTCTTTTTTCTTTCATTCAGTTGACTAATAAGTCCAGCTCCTGTGTCACAGCGGGTTTGAGGGAAGGAACTACTGATTCATTCCCTGCATGGAGCTCTTTAATGGCTTTCCCTAGGTCTTAGGATAAAGACAAAGGTCTTCTGTACTATGAGCTGACAAAACCCTACCTCATCTGACCCCTCTCTCGCCAGCCTCACCTCACCCCAAGGACCCCTTGCTCCAAAAACCCTGGCCCTATTTCTTTTGAATTCTCCATGCTCCCTCATGCTGTGGGGCCTTCACCACTGAGATGCTCTATTCCCGCTTCCCTATACATAACCACGCTCCTTTAGCACAGGTCTGGCCAAGTTCACCTCCTCAGAGAAGACCACAATGTTGAGATCACAGTCCCCTTGGAACAACCTCTCGTATCACCGCCAACCTTCCTCCTTTGCCTCCATCAGGGCCAACTTAATGGGCACGCGACCCAGGCCGTCACGGGCCTTGTGCTTAGAGAGCCTGGTGCTTGGTTTATCGCTCTGCTCTCACCACCCTGAAGTCCTTAATTTTTGAACAAGGGGCCTACATTTTCATTCGCAGTGCCTCCTTCCCTAGCACAATCTGTAGCTGGTCCTGGCCCACCTTGCAGCTTTATGTTTGTATGTGTGACAATGAGATGAATGGCCTATCCCTGACTAGACAATGAGCTCTGATGGGGCTGTATTTCTTGTGCTCTTGTCCCTTTCACCTATCAGTTCCTGGCATGTAGCAGGTGCCCAGTGAGTAACTGCCAAATGAGTACATGAGAAAGCATCTTTGGGGCTTCAGGATTTGGTTAGGGAGCTAAGTCTGTCCCCCACACAATCCTCCACCTCCTCCCTGGAACTGACAGTGATTCCTCTCCCTCACCAGGGCGTCCAGCGCAGGAACTGGCAGAGAGGAGTCCCGTGGGTTTGAGTAGGGACTGAGTGTAGTATACAGTAAAGACAAAATAGAAAGCAAGGGCGTGTTTGGCCTGCTGCAGGGGCACAAAGCCCCATGGGCACTCGGAGTGGGCGAGGAAGGCAAGGAGGTCGGGGGAGTCTTCCTGGGCGCGTGGCAGTGAACTGGGCCCGGAAGGAAGAAGAGATGAGGGTCGGTGGAGGCAGAAGTGTCTGGGCGTTCCCAGAGGTGCAGCCTGAGCAGCGCAGTGGTGTGTAATTTGGGAGAGAGGTTCCAGTTCTTTGTGTCTCCATGTGGTCGGAGCGCTGGGTGGAGGTGTGTGCGTGTGGACAGATGATGAACTATGAATTCAGGGATTAGGCCCCGGAAGTTCTACAGCTGCCAGAGAGTCAGCTTCTTTCATGCCCTCATTGAGTCATTCATTTAGCAAATAAGCACTGAGTTCCCTACATGCACCAGGCCCTGTTGTGGGTACCGGAGATACTGTGGTGCCCCTGCCCAGCCGACAGCCCTGCACAGGGACCACGTGGCAGCCCTAGCAGAGGTAGCTCACCTGCCCTGTGGAGTTAGACTCCGCGATGAGAGAGAACCCGAGGAAGTAAGATGAGATCAGGGCCTCCCCGGTGGCGCAGTGGTTGGGCGCTGCGCTGTGGAGCTGTTGGCAGCGGCGACGCAAGTTCGACGCCCGGCCGGGGAGAGTCCCACATGGTGTGGCAGACCTCTCCTGCCTCGCCCGCTGCTCCCCTCAGCAGTGTGTTTCTGATCTGCCTGTTCTGCTCCCCGCTCTGTCTCTGGTGAACCCTCTCGCCGCCCCACGCCTCTGGCCTATACCCCAACTTGTATGTATAAATAAAAAAAATAAATCTTTTAAAAAAAAAAAAAAAAAAAAGATGAGATCAGAGTGGTCAGCCAGGCCAGGCCAGGGGGGCATTATCAGCCACGCTGAAGATTTGAACCTGACCTTTAATACTGAATGACGTCAAGAGGTTGGAAGGGCTCTTTAGACAACCCATGTGTCGGGCTCAGTGCGGCTGATCTTATACACACTAGTGTACTTAGTCTGTTTGATCATCTCTGAGCCTGAGGAAATGAGAAAACCGATCAGGTTTGTGTCAGATAACATCTTGAACTTCAGTAGACCCCGATTCTTTTTCTTTCTTGCTTTCTACCAGAGCACCCTGACTGGAGTAGAGTATGGATTGGAGGCCAGACGGGAGGCCTCTGAAGCTGGGAGTTGGGCCGTGGACTAGGACGAGAAACATGGACTTGGGCCTGGGCAGTGCTGGTGATAGGGAGATGGGCTTGGAGGAGCAATGAACAAGATTTGGGGACTGACTGGATAAGCAGATAAGGGAGAGCAGTGAGTCCAGATGATGCCTGGGATTGTGTCTGGGGTAGGGAGTGTCCCTGAATGAGGATGCTGAGAACAGGTCTGGGAGTTAGAGGCCGAGGACCATGTGGAGTGTCCGAACCCAAACCAGCTTTTTCCCTATAAACAGGAAGCAGAGAAAGAATCACACCAGCAAACTGCAAGAGCTGGCACTGCTGCTCCCTGTGGCCCTGAAGATTGGCACCAAAAAGCTCACCAAGGTATGGGGACTGAAGGAGCGGGGGAAGTTTTGGGGAAGCAGGCAAGATGCCAAGTAGAGGTTACCGTCTAGGGTGTCAAACAGCTATGGGCTCGAGCCCCCCCACTCCATAACTGCAGTACTCTGGGCAGATCCCTCTGCGTAGCCTCTCAAGTCTCAGTCATCTTGTCTGTAAAACAAAGAAAAAGAATTGTTACTCCCCAGAGATATCGTGACATCAGAATGACATAATAGCCACGACTGGCCCTGAATAAATGTCAGTTCCTTCCCCGAGTCCCTTGTTCTGTGACTTGTAGGCATCCTCTCCAGGGGTGAGAGTCGATGAAGCTTCCCTGCTTGCCCCCATGGCTACTCAGATGTATTTTCCCGCCGAACTAGCACCCTGCTCCCGGGGGACTCTTGGACAGGAGACTCGGGGTCTGGAAGGCTTGGTGTGCTCTTTTCCTGCTGCATTTCCACTCACTCACTCACTCACCCATTTGTGGGGAGATTGTTGGATATCAGAACTTTGTGGTCACAAAAAGGGGAGGCAAAGAATTCTGAAGTATCAATTACTGAGCCTCTGAGGTGAGGCCCTGCTCTGAGATGACACCGAGTCACCTTCTCCATAAACCCTCTATACCAGCAACAGGAACCAACACGTCACGTCGCCTCCCAGGTTACAAAGTCATCAGCCCAGTGAGCACCAACCATGTGCCAAGCGTGGTATCGGCGATAATAAGCCGAAGACAGTGTTTGCTCTTGAAAAACCCACAATCTGGTGATCAGAAGTTAGAGGAGTTCCCCATTTAATCCCTTGAGAACCTGCTGAAGGGTCTTGTGCAAATATTTCTTGAGAAACTGATGTGTCAGGCTCTGTGCTTGGCGATTTCATGCTCATTTATTTCACGTTAATAATGATCCTTTCAGATTTCTTTGACTGGGAAACCGGGGAGACACCCATGGGGCCTTATTGCCTTCATCCCTTCTTCCCTCCCTCTGAGCCCCTCCATAAAATGGTTTGACCCTTAAAAAAAAATTTCTCAGCCTGAATGAATATCCTTATTCCCATCGCACAGATGAGAAAACTGAGGCTTAGAAGTCAAATGACCTGCCCCCAATAAGTGGCCGATGGGGCCCACGTCCTCCAGCTAACAGTCTCGACTGTCTCTCGAGTCCCTGGATGACATGAAGTCGCGCCCGCCTGTGGATTGGGGGGGGCGGGCGTGTAGTGCCTGCCTGTCTGATGTGGGGCTCCTGGCGCTCCTCCCTCGCCTCCTCTCCCGGCCTGCGCCTTGCATTCTTTTGGTCTCCTTTTAATTGCTGCTTCAGAGGGCCCTTTGCAGACACCAAGTCTTATTTCAGAATCTCGTTACCGTCCTTACTCATAACGCTTCTCACATAGCCCATAACTTGGGGCGATTTGAGTGTCTACTAAAGTCTTTTGTCCCAGTAGGCTACAGGTTGACCCAAAGTTGGCTGTTTCCCCTCTGTACCTGGTCCTTCGTGAGCAGCAGTCTTTTCAGCTCAGCCTCCCAGGCCCAGTTCAGCTGGCATTTGGTGGCCGGGTGGTGATGCTCGCTGGGCAGGAGGCGCCGTGCCCAGTGCTGAGGCATCATCCCTTCGCCATCCCTGCTAGGTCGCCTCTTGATTCATGTGCTTGGGACCTTGAAGTCAGTGGGCCACAACAGCGTCCACCCTCCCCTAGTTCCGGCCGGTGGGGGCGTGTAACATGTGAACAGAAGATTCGGCAGTGGTGTGGTGGGAACAGATCTGGGGAGTGATGGGCACGCCGAGAAGGGACACCAACCTGGCGAGGGGGGCTGGAGAGCTTCTGCAGGCGGGAGCACTTTGCCCAGGTGCTGAGGCACAGAGGGGGAGAAGCCTCTGAGGGAAACTAGAGAAGAGGAGGGGCTGGCAGGTGAGAGGACCCTGCGCAAGAGGCCAGGAGGGGCTCCCGAACAGTGGGTGCTGAACACCAGATGGGGGAGGCAGCCCTGGCTGCAGATCCCAGCTGCCTCCTCTGTCAGCGCAGCAAGCCCCCCCAGCACGGGGGCCGCAGTTCAGGCCATCACGGGCCCAACAAGCCCTTGACCGCGGCAGAGGGACTCCACGGGGGAGCAGCGGGACCCGGAGCCCCCCTTCTCTGCCGCCCGGAGCCTCACCCCCGGCCCTGCTCCCGGGCTCACTCTGCCTTTCTTTGGGGAGTAGAAGGAGATCCTGCTGCACGTGCTGCAATACATTCACTTCCTCCAGAGGAGCGTCGATGTGGCCAAGGCCTTGCTCAAAATATACACCATCGACGGGGACGGTCCGCTTGGGGGTAAGTAGGTCAGAGCACGCGGCCCGGGGCCTGCTGTGTGCCAAGGATTGTGCTGGCTGTCAGGGACACTGAGCGCCTCGGGGCGCCCCCCCCAGGTCTCCCAGCCCAGGGCAGGGGACAAAGGCAGGAACTCGGAGGTGTCTGGGACGACTGGCAGGGAGAAGCCTGGAGGCTGGGCCTTCGAGGATCTTGGAAGAGGGAACCGTTAGGCAGAAGCACCTGGCTGACAAAAGACTGAGGCGTGAGACACAGTGGGACTCTGGGCAGGCGGCGGGGCGGCCTGGAGGCACCGCACTGAGACGGCACTGGAGAAGGCTCTAGGAGCAGGGCACGGCTCAGACGCTTGGCCTTTCCGGGCCTCACTTTCTTCCTCTGCAGAACAGCGATGCAGGTACTTCCTTCTGTTTGTCATGAGGATCCAGTGAGTTGGCCCGTGTTGTGACACCTGCTTGGAACACGCAGGGCTTCCTGTGCTGGGCAGCTGTCGTCTGGTGTGGGAAGCCACGGGCAAGAGCTGGGCACGGGCAGGAACGAGCTTCTGCGTGGGGAGAGGAGGCGGAGGGGGATGAAGAAGATGAGAATTTCTGAAGGGCGGTCAGCCCAGGGTTTGGTGTTTTTTTGAGAGGTCCTAGCACTAGTGTGGGGACTGGTTATTAAGTGAGGACGTGGAGTCGGGGAGATCATGAAGATACTTCCCAGAGTGTTTGGGACAGGAGGCAGTGAGGCAGCCTAGCACCATCGTGAGAATGTGGGCAGAAGTTGGTATCTTTGGGATATGAACTAAGCCCAGAGGGAGAGCCCACCCAGGGGGGCAGTGGAGCCCTCACTGTCTCGAGGAAGGCAGGAGGAGGAGTGGGCTTGGGATGGGGAGGCTGAGGAAAGCATCAAGTGTGTCTTCCCTCTTGGCTAAAACCAGAATGGCTCAGGAGAACCCCAAGTTTTGGCTTATACCTTTGCTCTCTGACTGTGCAACCTCAGATAAGTCTTCTCTCAGGACCTCAGTTTCCACATTTATAAAGACAGCCGGGGGACTGTGGCTGCCCACAGGATTGGGGTTTGGGAGGCACTGTCGGCCGAGGGAGCCTGACCTGTCTCCTCCGTCCTGCAGGAGGAGGGCTAGCTTGGAACCCAGTGGCCGGCCCCACAAGGCGAAGACACACCACCCCATCGAACACCCCACACTCTCGGAAGTTCCGTCTTCAGGGAGCCTGCCAGAAACCTCAGAAGAAGCTGCCCCGAGCATCAGGTACAAGCTGTTGGGGGAGGCAGGCGGGAAAACAGGCGGGAACAGGAGGCTGTGGGTGACGCTGGGCCCCCACCCAGGCCTCACCGTGCGCCAACCTGGGTTGTGCTCCTGGCCCTGCCTCACAGCTGACGCCTGGGGTGGCCCCTCCATCCCTGAGCTGCCTGCTCTGGGAGTGCAGTTCCTGCCCCCGGGGAGTCTGAGGCGGAGGAGCCTGTGCACATGCTGCTGGAGCCACGCCTAAGTGGGCAGGCGCGCAGCACGCAGCCGATGTACGCTGCCCGCCTACCCAGCCACCCCTGCGGGGCCAGGGCACCACGGAGCCTGGGGGAGTGGAAAGACCCACGTGTGGGAGGCGAGAGTCCCGGGGTAGCCTCAGCCTTGTGACCGGGCCTTTCCCTTCACGGGCCTCAGTCCCCATGTCCTTAAAATGGGAGTGGGACGTGATCACCGATTTCCAGCCCTGCTGCGTCTGCATCATCAGAGGGCTTAGGGCACGCCGGATGCCCAGAGAGCCAGGGCCGCCAGCCTGGACTGGGGCCGGGACCCCCACATGTCTCTGGCGTTGGTCGGGGAGGGGCCTCCGACTAGGGGCTTCTGACTGGGGGCCTGGCTCACCTGTGGGGCTGGCGAGTGACGGGACACAGTGTTGAAACAAGTTGGAACCAGAGGAAGAACACAAATATGCACACGCGCGCGCACGCACACACGCACACACACACGAGCACACACACACACACACACACACACACACACACACACGGCCATCTCACCTGCGGTGACAAGCGCCAGCCCCGTGTGAGCCCGGCCCTCTGCTCTCGCAGGACGCCAGGGCCGGGCCCAGCACCCTCGCCGCTGCCTGGCCCTGTTCAAGCCCAAGCAGCAAGTGACGCTGTTCCCGGAGCAGCAAGGGGGAAACGCCTCGGGGACCACCCGCCCCCTGAGCTACGCGGCCCCCTGCGGTCTCCCCCGGGCTGCATCATCTCCGCCGCCAGGCGACAGAAAGGGCAGAAGGTCCCGGCTGACGCTGCTGGACGTGGCTGAGAACAGCGTCCGCTGCGACGTCTCAGGTTGGCCTGTTTCTTCACGGTCTGTGCAGCCGCCGCGAGCAGGCCGCGTGTCCCGGACGCCGGCCGTCTGCTGCACGCTCTTGCCCAGTTTCCTTTCCCCTTCAGGCTCTGAGGGGGCCCAGGTGGGCCGAGGTGGATGAGCCCTCCTGCGCAGGCTGCCAGTGGCAGACCTGGGGCAGGGCCTCTTCCCGAGACGTCACTTGAAGTCATCAGAAAAATCTCTCCAGACCCCTGTCCCTGCGCAGCATGAGGAGGGGATGGCACGGGGAGGGATGGGAAGGTCCAGGGTGCGGGCCAGGCCTCAGGCAATCCCGCCCTCGCTCCCGAGCCGCCCCTCCGCGCTGGGCGGCGCCAAACTGACGACACCCCCGTGCGGGAGTCACACACACACCCCCACCAGGGCCATCCAGAGTGGCCAGGCGTCCTGGGGCTGCCCGGGAGGCGTGGGCGCCCCAGAGACAGGGCTTCCGGTCCTTCTCACCAGCTGTGTGACTTGGGCAAATTACTTGATCAATGCCCCAGTCCACTTAACTGTAAAATGGGTATAGTAAAGGCACCCTTCAGCCAAGGGCGACTAAACACGACGCTGACAGCCACACAGGCGTGGGGAGCGCTGGCCTCACCTTGCTCTAGAGGGCTTTAGCCACCTTGCAACTTCTTACAGGGGTGTGGGGTTCAGAAGCCTGTTGTGCCTTGGCCTCACACAGAGGCCCTCCAGCCTGAGGTCGGGCTCGGATGAGCTGGCGGAGGTGGCGGCAGCCCTGCCCGAGCCTGGAGGTGACGCACTCACCGGAGTGGAGGTCCTGCTTGCTCCCTAGGCTGCTGCTGTGGAAAGCGAGCCCAGCCCGGGGGCCCTTTCTCTGCCTTGGAGGACCAGCACGGGGCTCAGAGGCTTCAGTTTCTCAAGAGGACACAGCCCTTTCCCAGGTAAAGGACCCCTAGGGCTCTGCGGGGGACCGCGCAGGTGTTTGGCCTGCAGGCTGAGGGGTCGTGAGAAATGAGGTCGATTCACCTCCCCAACCGGTGCCTGGGAGCCGCAGGTGGAGTGTCGTAGCAGACGTCTGAAGCTCGAAGGAAAGCCGTGCTTCCTGTCTGCTGGGCCAGGGCCGCAGCCTCCTCTGGGGTCCCCTGCCCCACCCCATCTCCTCCAGCTGGTCCTCATTGGCCCAGCCACGTGGCTTTTCTAACTCACTGTCCTTGACCTGTCAACTTTTGGCTCCAAGCTTTGCTCAGTGCCCACAGGCTAGGGGCCCAGTGTCCTACAGGCCTTCGAGAAACCCTCTGACCCCAGCTCACCTTGCCAACCCCTCCCCCATGAATCTTAACCTTTGCCCACCAGACATTCTCCGCTCACCCCCGAACCAGGCCCTGGCCCACTCTGGGCTTTCCTCCTCTGAGGCCTGTTCCAGGCAAGCCTGTTTCCCTGTCTCTGGAAAGCCCTACCTGTTCCTTAGGGCAAGCTCAGAGCTGTCCTCCCTCCCGCCCCGCCCACCGTATCCCGCAAACAGCCCCGGTCCTGTGTCACCAGTGTCTCATCACTGCCTCACCACCTTGAGGGCTGCCCTGGGCCGCTTCACTTTCCTGCCCCAGTGGCCAGCAGAGGGGAGCGCTCTCGGGGCTCACGCAGCGGTTCCTCCCGTCTGCCTCTTGAATCTGCCTCTTACAGACAGAAGCTGCTGTTCTACGATTCCAGTGAGGAGGTGGACAAGGAGGCCCCTGACGCCGATCCTTGGCTTCCCACCTGGACCCCAGAGGACAGCCCCCATGGTGACTGAAACTGTCTCTCCTCGTCAGCTGCTGTGGGCCCTCCTTGTAGCTTCCGTCTGAGGAGTCCTGCGCAAGGGGAAGTGGGAAAGGCGAGGGTGTCTGCCGGGCACACGGCGTGGCCATGGCGCCACGGGGACACCGCACCTCAGTCGGCGCTCCGTTGAGCCCGGCTGTTCCCCAGACTCTCTTCGCACAGAGCCCCAGGAGGCTGCTGCCAGCCTTTGGATCGGGCCCGCTGTGATACGTTGGTTTATTTGGAGGGGAGCCTCCCTTACACCGTGCCGGCCTCGTGCCTCCTGGTCTCCTCTACCAAGCACTCGAAGTGAGGAATGGACAAAAATGAGGATAGTTACCTCTCCCTGGTGTCTGGCACTGTCTCCCCAATATCAGCTGTATGTTATAGGGGAGAGGCTAGTTTATGACCGTGCCCCGAAGCCTGATGTGTGCTTTTTAGGAAGCCCACTGGCCTTGGGGCCACCCCAGATTGACAACTGGAGTGTAACAGGCCACCCGAGAGAGATCCTGGGCCTCAGCCCTTCCCTCTTCAGCTCCCCGGGGAAAATGCTGCCTGAACAGATCTTGGAGGACAACGCCGAGTACCTGACTCAAGGTGAACTCCACGGCCGGCCTGACGCGGGGCTCACTTGGAAAACTCGTAACACGCACCGTGCCGGGCAGTGTGGAATCCCCGGGGCAGCCCATCGGGCCCTCGGTCCAGGAGCCCAGCCTCGTGGGGGAGCCAGCCCAGGCCCTGTGTGGGGCCCGCAGTAGGGATCCCTCCTGCCCAGGTCGGAGGTGCCCGGGGAGCTGTCCTGTGCTGCGGCCGGGACAGGGGCAGGAGATCCCAAAGCAGAGAGCCAGAGCAGGCCCGGGCAGGCAGGGAGGGCCGGAGGCAGTGGCGTGAGCCGCCCTTCCGCGCCAGCTGCCCCTCGGCCGTTCCCCCCACAGAGCTCTTTGGGGAAGTGCTGCTAGAGCCTGCAGCTTCGCCTTCAGCCTGCGCCCTCGAGGAGCTGCAGAAGGTAGGCCCTGCCCCTCGCCCCAGGCCCCCTCGGACACCCCTGCCCCTTGCCGCCACAGGCTCACCTGCCGAGCCCCCTCCACGCCCACTGGCCCCGCTGAGGCCGCCCACGCCCCGCCCGGCCCGGTCCATCACGCACGCTGCTCCTCAGCCTCCCACAGCCCGTCCCCGGTGCTGTGCTGCCCCTCGCGCACTCACTGCCCCGACCCCTGCTCTGCGCCGGGGCCTCGGTGACCTGGACACTAGAATTAACGCTTGAGGCGGCAGGTGTCCCCCAGACACTGCAGCTCGCGCGCACGTGGCCCCGACAGCAGGGGGAGCCCGGGAGCCTCTGCGGGAAGGGCCGCCCCCAGGTCCCGGGCTGACCTCCGTGGCCCCCCTCTGAGGGAGCCCCACCGTCTGAGGGGGAGGCAGCCCCAGCCCTGGCCCCCAAGCGGGCGTGTCAGTCCTCCCACCCCTCCCACCCACTGGCCTGACGGGACAAAAGCAGCCCCCTGCGCGCTCCCGGGCACGCGGCCGCCTGTGCTGCCGATGAAATCGATGCTCCGAGGCGGAGGTGAGACTCGGCAGGCCTCGGGCTGTGGGGAGGCGCAGGCCGCGGAGCAGAGACAGCGCGGGGCAGGCGGGGGGCTGTGCCCGGCCCTCTCCGCCTGTGGGGACGGGTGACGCGCCTGAGCTGCCCCGGTGCGTCCGGACGAGGCCAGGCCCAGGCAGCTTCTGAAGCTCCTTCACGCCAAGGCGGGCAGTGGGGACGGGAGCGGCGAGCAGGGGCACTGCTGCCCTTCAGCCCTCCCGCCTCTCCCCTTCACCCCAGGGCGAAGCCCCCGAAGCTGCTCCCGGCCCCCGGGGCCCGGTCCCGTCCTCCGTGTCGCTGGACCACTGCTACCTCTCGCTGAGTGCGCAGAGCCCGGCGCCCGCCGGCCCCCGCCGCGCAGACGCAGAGCCCGGGCCGGCTCGGGGGCAGGTGAGACGAGGCCGCGGCCAGAGGCGGGCTCCTCGTCTCTCTCCCGCCCCTCACCTCTGCCCCCCACCCAGGACGCCCAGGCCGACCCCAGGGGCCTGCTGTCCTCCAGCGACGACGGAGACTACACCTGGACCCCCACCCGCCGCGCCCCCGGCCTGCCCGCGCGCGGGAGAAAGGGCCGAGAGGGCCGCCGGCGCCGGGGCCCCGTGAAGCCCGCGACAAGCAAGGCCGCCCCCGGGCCCACCCAGCTGAAGAAAAAGTGTGTCAACGGCTTCATCATGTTCTGCAGGATGAACCGGAAGCAGTACATCCGGTGCGTGGGGGCCCCTCGGCCTCTGCGGCGCGCCCCCCTGTCTGCCCCCCCACGCGCACCTCGGGAGCAGCCGCGACCCCAGCCCGGTTCTGCCCAGCACCTGGCCTGGCCTCACGCGAGGGCACAGCGCAGCCGGCTGCGGGAGGGCGGGACGCGCCTGACGGGCTCTCGCGATAGGTGCGGCGGCGGTTTGAGATTGGGGTGAGGGCTGGGGGCCAGGTGGAGAGTTTACTGGAGAACAGAAGGGGGGTTTACTGACACACTGCTGCGAGGCGCCCCGGGTGAAGGAGGGGTTTTTTGCTGGTAAGGGCCCCTTGGGGCTTTTTAAAATGCCCTTTTTGTGGGCTTCTCTACGCCTGGGGGAGTTGGACGCTGCCTGCTGCTGGCCGCCGGCCGGTAGGCTTCGGGGCCTCCCGAGGCTTCGGGGCCTCCCGCACAGGCGCGTCTCCAGGGCGGGCCGGTCAGACGAGGCGTCCAGCGGGCGAGGGGTCTGCCGCCTGCGTCCCGGCCGCTCTTCACTCCGGTGTGCTGGCCCGGGCAGCCGGGGGAGGGCGACTCGGGCACGGGGCGGGGGGCCCCTGCACCTCCCCTGACCTCGCCACCCCCACCCAGAGCCTGCCCCGGGACCGCGTCCACCGCTGCCACCAAGGAGCTGGCGCAGCTCTGGCGGGTGATGACCCAGCAGGAGCGGAGGCCGTACTGGTGAGAGCCCCGCCCAGACTGGCCGGCGCTTCGGCGGGCACAAACGGAGGTGCAGGAGTTGGGGGTGACGGGGGTGGAGAGATACCGTACCTGCTGCTCAGGACAGCTTCGCTCGGGGCGTGGACCCCGCGGGCCGCCATTTCTTTCGCCCTCCGACCGCAGGGAGCTTCTCGCAGGAAACTGGGCCTTACTCCTGGGCGCGGCCCCGCCCGGCCGCTGGTGCCAGGTGTTAACACCTCCCGGGAGGCGGGGCCCTGGCCAAGTCCACCTGCGGCGGGGTGGAGGCGGAAGGTTCCCGAAGGGCCGCCCCGGCCCAGACCCCGCCAGCGCCGGGCCCGAGGACTAGCGGGGACAGTGAGGGACCGGCCGCCGCCTCTGTCCCCAGCACCAAGGCGCGCAGGTTCAGCCGCCGGCACAACCGCATCGTGAAGCAGGAGAGCTCCAGCAGCGAGGGCGAGGACTGGGGCACCCCCAAGCCCTTCTACCAGCTCCTGGCAGAGAAGGCCCGCGCCGGGGAGCCGGCCCCGCCCCCGCCCGCCCCCCGGGACTGAGGGCCGCGGGCAGCTTGGCAGCTCCTGCTGGTGCCCTGAGCCGGTGAGAGGCTGTGCCCCCCACCCCTGACCCCTGCTGGTGACCTGTGCCCGTGGCGCTTCCCGTCCCCGGGCGACTGCAGTGTTTCCCTTCCCACCTTCCTGGCCCGCCCCGTTCTATTTATGGATTATTTATTGTTTTCAAAATAAAGTGGAGCCGGTTACCAGCAGGAGAGGTCGCGGCAGCTCCCAGGCCCCGCAGCCCCCGGGGGCGACTTCAACCTGGTCTGGAGGTCCCCGTCCCTGCCGCCGCCTCCCCCAGCAACCGCAGGGCGGCGGGCGTCTCCCTCGGGGGCCAGGCTGCGAGCCGCAGGAGTTCTAGTTATCTGTTAACTTTATTTTAATTGAAATGGAGACGTAACATGTCCTAGAAAAATAAAGATTTCGGGTACAAACTAGAGGGGGGCCGGGGCTGCCCGGGGAGGGATCTTTGGTCTGGGGCCAGACTCAGTCAGGGGCCTTAGTCCGGGATGGAGGGGTCGCCGCCCCAACCACGCGCACCCACCCCGGCAGGAGGGCCCGCTGCGGGAACAGACCCCCGCCGGGAGAACGCTGCCTGCCGTGCGAGGGCCGAGAGGGGCCGGGCTGCGAGTCCCGCCTGGCGCAGGGTCCAGGCCACAGCGAGTGCCCGCCTGACCTCCCGCACGCACGCGTGGGGCGCAGAGCCAGGCAGGGCTGGCACAGGCGGCTCTGGGCCAGAGGGGGCGCCCCAGGCCTCAGGGCGGGGAGAGGCGGCGGCGGGTCGGCGTCCTGTCCCCAGGCCGCTGGCCCACCGGGGCGAGCACCGTTGCAGGAGCGCGGCCGGGCCGGGTCACAGTTCCAAGGGCTCCTCCACCGGCACCGACTGCAGCTGGGTCAGGACCTTGGTCTCGGCGTCCAGCCCCTCGTCCACCTCAGCCCCCGCCGTGGCCCCCAGGAGCAGCCCCTCGGGGTCGGGGTCGGGCAGCCTCAGCACGGTGTGGGGGGCCTGTGTCCCCAGCCCCTTCTCCGCTTCTAGCAGCCCCTCTGGGCCTGCGCTCAGTTCCAGCCCCGCAGGCCAGATGGGCACGGCCGCGGGCGACAGCATGAGCCCCTCGGCTGGGGGCGCCGGGAAGGCGGGCAGGAGGCCGGCGGCGTCCGGGGGGAAGGGCAGGCTGGCGGGCGCCGCGGCGGCGGGGGTGGGCGGCGGCTGCGGGGGCGGCTGCGCGGACAGCGGGCCCAGGGCGTGGGCCTCGGGCAGCGCGGGGCTGGGGGCCACCGGGAGGGCCCCTTCGGGCACGGAGACGGCGGAGTCCGGCTTCAGGGGCAGCGCCAGGCCGGGGCTGGGGGGCAGGACCTGCGAGACCAGCATGCTGGTGGGGAAGGTGGCGGTCAGGATGATCTTGCCCTGCTGCACGGCCACGCCGGTCACGATGGGGCTGCCCGGCACCGGGTTGGCGAGGAGGAAGTTCCCTGCGGGGAGACGGCTGGGGCTCAGCGGCCGCCGCAAGGGGCGCGAGGCTGCGGCAGGCCGGGGGTGACTCCGCGGGACACGCCGGGGTGAGCGCCCCCGGCCCACTGAGGACACCCCCGCCCCGCCCACACCCCGGCCAGAGAGACGGGTACTACCTGGGGCGGTGGCCGAAGGCAGCTGCAGGGCAGTCACGCCCACCCCGGAGTTCAGCAGGTGCACGTTGGCAGGGCCCGCTGTGGCCGCCACCTTCACAGGGCTGCCCGGCCCCGCTGCCAGCAGCTGCAGCGGCCCCACAGCCTGGGGCAGCGTCACCACCTGGGAGGTGGGCACCACCTGGGGCAGGTTCAGCAGCGGGGAGGCAGGGCCCAGGCTGGCAGGGTACCCGGGGGGTGGGGACAGGGGCACCACCTGTGGGGCTGCCACAGAAGGCACAGGTCCTGCGGCCAGGGGAAAGGTGGCGGCCGGCGGGGGGCCGGGCACCACCTGGGGCAGAGGCCCTGGCACCTCCTCTCCAGCTGGCCCTGAGGCAGCCAGCTGGGCCCCCTTGGTTTCTGGGGTCTCAGGCTGAGCCTCCTCTAGCCGAACCTCCCCCGTCTGAGGGTCTAGAACCAGGGAGGTCTTGGCCTCGCTCACCCCCTGGGGACTGGGCTGTGGTGGAGGGGCGCCCCCACCCCCCGTGAGCAGCAGGGGGCCCAGGCTGGAGGCCTCGCTCAGGGCCAGGCTGTTGATGATGACGGGGCTCCCGTTGAGGAGCACCGCGGGGGAGCTGCCGGCAGCCAGGAAGCTCCCGTTCACCAGGATGGAGGATGAGGCCGCGCAAGGTGCCGGAGGGGCAGCCCCGGCCAGGAATATGGAGCCCTGGGCAGGCGCCTCGGGAGCCACTGGGGCCACCCCCCTCTCCAGGTCCTCAGGGCTGCGGCTGGACTCGTCCTCAGTAGTGGGGTGTCCGTCAGATTCGCTGGCCAGAGAAAGGACCGTGCGTTGTGGTGCTGGAAGCGGTGCCTCCTGGCCAGCACCATTCCTGCCCGCTGGGTGGGGAGCCCAAGCTGACCCTGCCTGCCCCCCCAAACTTTAGTGGACAACTTGGGGCGAGGGTAGGAAACCAGATTCCTCAGCGCACCCCAGGAGCCCTGGTCAGAGGTTCTGCAGAGGTAGTATTGATATGGCTGCCTTGAAGCTACAGCTGGCACTCGTGGGGGGGAGGCTCTTCCTTCCCCCCCCTTGGCCTTGGGGACCCAGAGGCGCAGGACACGGCCCCCCCCAGGTCGCCCGGGTCAGGCCGAGGGCAGCGAGCCGCGGCTTTGGAGCGGGGAGGCGGCGGCTCGCCGTGCCCTCCCCCAGAGGCAGGGCAGGGAGTGAGAGGCCGGCGGCTCGGGTGGGAGGGGTAGGGCTTGGGTTACAGGGAAACCGGAGCCGGGGAGGGTTCACGTTTCACAACAAAGGCAGACGACCGGCCACGCCGTCGGGCCGGGGGGAGGCCGAGTAACGGGCAGGGCAGGGCCTGGGCGCCCTGGGGGCCGAGAAAGCCCTCAGCGGGGTGGGGACAACGGGCCTCCCCTTTGCCGCGGCGCCTCATCTTCTCACGGTGCCCCCACCGCCGCAGCCGCGCGGACGGGTCTGGGCTGGAGCCTCGAGGGGAGCCGAGAAAAGAGCGCGGCCTCGGCGGGAGGGGCCGCGAAGTCGGGAGAGGGCCGGGCCTGGACCGTCCACTCGTGTCCCCTGCGCTCGGCTGGCGCTAGAGGGTCCGCGCGGGAGGGGCTGGGCGCGCCGGCTGCAGCCGCGGAGGGGACGGGTGCTCGCGGAGACCCCGTCTCGGGAGAAGCCGAACTTGGACCCCGGGTCCCCTCACCTCTTGCAGGGCGCGCCGCCGCCGCCGCCCCCGGTCCGGTCGCGCTGTCGCCGGTTCTTGAACCAGTTGCTGACCTGCGTGAGCGAGAGGCCGGTGAGCGTGGCCAGGCGGCGCTTCTCGTCCGGCGTGGGGTAGCGGTTGCCGCGGTAGCAGGCCTTGAGCGCGGCGCGCGAGCGCTCCTTGAAGCAGTAGACGGTCTCCTCGCCGTCCCAGATGGTCTTGGGCAGCGGGAACTTCTTGCGCAGACGGTACTTGTCCACGGCACCCAGCGCGCGGCCGCGGGCCCGTTCGGCCTCGTGGTAGCGCGCGCGCAGGTAGAGGTCCTGCAGGAAGGCGTGGTGCGCGGCGGGGAACGGGCGGCTCTCGAGCAGCCGGTAGAGCTCGGCGTACTCGCCCCGCTGGAAGGCCACCAGGGCCCGAGCGCGCAGCACCGGATCGCTGCCACGTAGGCGCTCGGCCGGGGGCAGCGCGCCCAGGAAGCGGCTCAAGCGGCCGGCGTGGCCCGCCTGGAGCAGCGCCTCGCAGACGCAAGCCACCTGCTCGGGCGAGAAGCGGAGGCCCGCGGGCGGCTCGGCAGCGGCCTCGGGGGGCGACCCCGGGGCGCCCGGGGACCCCGGGCCCTCCGCCGCTTCGCCCGCCC
>PVIJ01006124.1:31094-95724 GCA_004024925.1 Scalopus aquaticus
ATCTTCTCCCCCGGCCGACCCCGCGTCTCCCCGCCAATGCCGGGCCCAGCTCTCCACTAGGGTCTCTGCCCCAGCGTCCGTGTGTGCCCGTCCTCCTCCCCGTCTGTTAGTGATTCTCCCTTTGTTTTCCCTCCGCCTCGGGCCGCGCTTTTTGCCTCCCCCTGCGTGTGCCTTTCTGGCTCAGGGCCTCAGTTTCCCCATCGGGACAACGGAGAAGGTAACGGGCCGTCCGGGAGGGCTAAGGGCGCGAAGCCACCTCCGCCCCGAGACTGAGCTTCTGCACGCCTTCGCTTCCAGCGTCCTCGGGAGGGCCCCCCCCAACTCCCCATCTCGGCCCGCGCTCCGCCCCTCGGAATTCCCGGCTCCCCAGGGGGGCGGGCCTAGCGGGGAGAAGGGGCGGAGGAAGCGGGCTAGAAAGTTTACAGCAACTTTTCTTGGGCGTGAGTCCCTGGAACGGATGCGCGTGGCTCGCGCAGGCGCAGTGGAGGAGGACGGCCGCGCGCGCCGCGGCCCAGCCCCTTCTTCCAGGCTTTCGGATGGCACAGCTGGGCCGCAGCTGGAAAAGGGGAGGTGCCACATGGTGGTCCCCTCGCCTCCTCGTATTGGTCGAGCGTCGAGGCCCCGCCCCCGCCCCCGCCCCCCCGTCGGCGCCCGACCATTGGCCGCCTCCTCCCGCCTTCTGATTGGCCCACTCAGCATCCTCCCACCCGCGACCGCGGCGCGGACACCCGGAGTCCAGAGCTTCGGGCTGACAAGGGGCTTTTTATTCGCGAGGGTCGGGGGTGGGGCACTAGGTGGGGGGAAACAATAAATACCAAGGGATGTTGGGGATCTCAGTGCATCCAAAACGTGGATTAGGGTGCTGGGGTCCTGGGACCTGTCAGCGGGTCTGAGGACAGGTCAATAAATACCCTAACCGCAGGCGGGCGGAGCCGCCGTGGCCCCGAGAGCAGCGTCGGTGAGGCGGGGGCGCGGGGGTTCCCCAAAAGCTGGGCTGGCGAAAGCAAAGGTTCCCGAGGAAGCGGGCAGAGCTCGCCCTGGATGTTCGCCGCGGAAAGAGAACGTTCCCGGGGAGCGGGGCCTCATGCACAAGGAAAACTCGTGGTCTGCGAGCCGCTGTGAGTGGGCGCGTGGAGGGCGAGGAACGGACGGCCGAGCCCCGGGGCCGCTGCTCCTCCGCGCCGCGGACTGTCCGGCCGCGCCGGGGCCTAGTGGTGGCGATCCCCCCGCCCGGCAGCAGCAGCGGCATCCCCGATCACAAACCTCTTGAGCCCGGCTCCACCGCGGGCGCGCTTCCACCCTCCCCGGCCTCCAGGCTGCGGGCCCGGATCACAGGGCGGGAGCTGCGGCGGGGACCCTCGCTCGCAGGAGTGTGAACCGGGCGCTGCCAGTGCACTCTGGGCCGGGCCCGGGTGACCCAACCCTCCAGCGGGACCCGAGTTGGGCTTCTAGGGTTCAGGGGGCGAAGGAGGCTCCTCGGAGGTGCCAGACCGGGGCGAGTTGGTCGGCGCTGGCCACCAACCCAGTGCAGCCCACGGCGGCGGCACCAGCCAGCGCAGCGGCGAACAGCAGCAGGGAACGCGCCTCCGGTAGGCCAGGCTTAGGGACCTGCGGGCGAGGGGGCGGGATCAGCACGACACCGGCCCATGATTGGCTCCTGAGACTAGCCCCGCCCACGTCCTTAAAGCCGTCCTGTACCCCTCCCCCCCGAGCAGCTGTGGTTGGCTGGCTCTCAAGCCTCAAGTCTTCTCCGAACTCATCATTGGCCGCTTCCTCGCTGTGTTGATTGGCTGCCCGAGCGCCCACCCTTCCCGCGGCCGGCCCAGTCCCGCAGAGGTGCAGCTAAGCAGAGGCGGCTCCGGGCGCGTGGGGCGAAGCGGGGGCGCCGCGGCGGGCCGGCGGGCGTGAGCAGCCGGACGTACCCTGGCAGGGAGCAGCAGGTGGCGGCGGTGCATGGGGTCTGACCCCACCAGCGGGCATTGGCCCAGAGCCACGGCCGGGGGGCCATCTAGCTGGAGAGAGAAGGGACAGGTGACCCGATCGGAGCCCAGCCCGGCCCGGACGCTCTTGCCGGGGTTGGGAGGAGAGAGACAGCGGCGGGGGTTTGGGGGGCGGTCGGTGGTTGAGGTCGGGGAGAATCTAGGGAGATCCCGCAAGGGATCTGGTGAGAGGCCTCAGTCGAGGGAGATCTGGCAGCTGAGCGGTGGGTGTCTGCCGCGTGGAACCCCTAAGAGGCAGGGTGAGCACTAAATCTGGACGGGGAGATGGGGATGTACAGGCTCTGCAGAGGGGGCAGCAGGCTTAATGAAGGGGAAAAAGAGGGGTCTTACATGGGAAGGTGGATCCGTGGCCCGGGGTGGGGGGACCCCCGTGACAGCTGGAAGGAGAAGAGAGAGGCGTAGGGCGCGTGGAGGGACGGAGGTGGCGCGGCGTGCCCCAGCCTGGGCCCCTGCCCTCCCCCAGGTGTCCACACACGCCGCAGGCCCACCGCCCTTGGCGCCCTAGGGAAAGGAGGCAGACAGGAGACTCGCCTGCAGCTCCCTCAGCCTGCAGCAACTCCATCTGCTCCTGCAGCTGCCGGATGTGCGCCTCCAGATCTCGGTTCCTTGCCTGGGCCTCCCGGAGTTGACTGCGGGAAGGTAAGGACGTGAGCCTCCCGGGACCCCGACCAGAAGCAGAGAAAGGCAGCGAAGGGCCAAGTGCCCTCATCCCCAGCCAGACCTGGCAAAGTTCTGGTTGGCAAGGCGGATGGCTTCCAGCTCCTGGCTCAGGCTCTGCTGGGTACACACCTCCTCCTGCAGGGCCTCCTGGGGGTCCCCCAGCGTCACCTCTGCCTCCTCCACCACGGGGAGGGCCACCTGGATGATCTCTGGAACCGCCTCCTGAACGGCCCTAGGCATGGTCTCCACAACTGCGGCTTCGGCCTGCTCGTGGGGACCAGACTTAGGGCTGCCTGTGGCTTCTGCAGCACTGGAGACCTGCAGCCAGGTCCCGGCCTGGCATCCTCCCTCGTCCCTAGGGCTTTCTGGAATCCCCACAGCTCCTGCAATGATCCAAGTCCCCTCCCTGCCTCACCCAGTCTCCGGCCTTTAGGCAGCTCCCTTCCCACCCTCCTTCCAAAGGGCTTTCCCTTAACACTTCAGCTAAGCCTGCCCGCCCAGCTTGGCACCTCTCTAGCCCTTTGCCTTCAGGAGGAGGCCAGCTGCACGAGAGGCCCTGTTTGGCCTCCCAGCCCCCCTCCCCTCTGCACCCCAGATAGAACAGTTTGACTTCACTCCCCTCCTTTCAGGCTCAAGAATGAAGCAGCTCGTTCCCACCTCAGGGCCTTGAGCCTTGAGGGTCTCTCTGCGGACCCCTGGGCACTTTCCTTCCCCTTCTTAGGCCTCATGCAAGGTTTCCCCTCTTCATAGAGCCCCCTACACACACACACACACACACACACACTCTCTCTCTCTCTCTCCCCCCCATCTCTCCATTCCCTGCAGGCGTAACTTCTCTTACTTGGTTTTCGTCTCCCATGGAGTAAGCTCCCAGAGGGCTCAGCAGTCCCCGGACACCCCAGAAGCCCTTTCCTTTCCCCCAACTCCGCCCTGACTGCCCTCTCCTCCAAGGACTCACTGTCTCCAGCAGGGGCTCCAGGCTGGGCGTCTGCCCAGGGGGCTCGGGCATGGGCTGGGCCTCAGGTTTGGCCTCAGGCTGGACCTCCAGTTCCATGGGCGTGGGGCCCGGGACCTCATCACCCCTGGGAAAGGCAGGGGCTCAGCGAGCGGAGAGCCAGCCCCACCAGAGAGGCTGTGACCCCCGGCCCTGAGCCAGGGCTGCCAGCCAGCAGGCCCCGGGCAGCCGGGCCCCAGACCATGGCTTGAGGAGGGATGGGGCAGAACGTGAGGGGCACATATTTCCTCCTGGCAGGGGAAGGCCTGCCCCTCACATGGCCTCAGGCCCCAAGGTGCTGCCTTCTCGGCACCTTCTGTAGGAATGCGGGGTCCGTTTCCCCTCCTTCTCCATGTGACCTTTGCAGACCCCTCTCCTTAGGCCCTCAGGACAGTGAGGCAGACCCCCCTCAGCTCTGGCCACCTCCAATATGATCTTAAGGCTAGAGCCCCAAGACCAACTCCAGATACCAGCATACCCCCTTCCCCAACTGTTGGAGGAAGACACCGCCCCAGGACTGTGAAATTGCAGCCCCCTCGCATGGGAAGGTGTCTCAAGGACCTGACGGTGGAGAACGGGTGCCGGGAGCACCCCGCCGGGGGTCCCCCAGCATGGGCTCTAGCAGAGCTGGGTTAATGGAGCCTGAGCCCGGGTGAGGACACGGGGAAGGCCCCCCCGCGGTTGGGTCACGATGAGAAGTGGCGCTGCCGTCCTTGTCCAGCTGCAGCACAGACGGGGTCAGCCTGTTCTCACGGGCAGTGTGCGCGCACGCCGAGGGGGCCATGGCTGCCAGGGGGCCTCCGCTACCTCTGCCGGCATTTCTAATTTATTTGTGATAAGCAATCTAGTATTTGTATAATTAATGTTCTCAAAAGGCTTTGTGGTTACAGGAGTGATTCAGTGAACCTGTATTCTTTTACCATTGACTTTTAATGTCTCCACTTCTCACTTTCTAAGATTCTGAGGTCTCATCACTGTACTGAAGCCTAAGTGGGAAGATTCTGGAAGGCCAAATCTGGAGTTCTGGGGTTTTACGTGTAAATCTAAAATCTCAACGTATTATGGCCTGAGGTTTTAAGGTCTGACAACTCCGAACTCCTAAAAGTCTTTGGCCCCAAGACCATAAAATTCAAATTTCATCCTGCAATTCTAAGGGTCCCAGATATGCCAGGAGGAGGGGCCCCTGAGCCAGCCCCGGCTCCTGGCTGCCGCACCCCATGCACACAGCAGCGCTTACCGGAGGGCCAGGCAGGAGTAAGAGAAGCCCACGAAAGGCAGGTGCACCCCCAGTGGCATGGCTTCCCGCATGTCCGACAGCGTCTCCTGCAAGAGGGAAGCACAGGCCTGAGGTGACCGGCTTGGCCCCTCACCTCTTCCCCGGCTTGGCTGAAATGCCCCCCCGCTGCCAGCTTGGGGCCTATCTAAGGGGCCCCTCCATCATTTTTCTTACTGATTCCTACGGCTCCAGGGCACCAGCCACAGTATCTTTATATCCACCTCCACTCAGTGGGCAGATGAGGGCAGAAGACAGGGCACAATTTCCCCGGCAGTGCCCAGCAGTGCCCATACATAAGGGCACCCAGGCTGCATGAGAGTACTCGGGACACCTTGACCAGCAGTTGAGAGAGAGAGAATGGCCTAAGGAAGAGCTTCCTCTTGCCTCTCATCTTTCCAGGTTTCAGCCCAGATAGCCCCCTCCTCCATGGAGCCCTCCAGCACCTTCCACTGGGGACATTGTCTGAGGACGTCTGTGTCCCTCACTGCACCGTGGGTCTAGGTCACTGCTGCGTTCCCAGCCCTGCGAAGGCACACAGCAGGTGCTCTAGGGAAGGATTTCAGAATTCCCGCAGGTGGGCACTGTTCTGACCCGGACTTTACATAGGCGGGATGGGGGGATGCTCTGCTGAACAGGAATGGTAGGTACCTACCCCGCCCCCGCTCACCATGGCAGTGAGCCCGTCCTCCACCAAATCGAAGTTGCACGTGTCCGTGGCACCCTCGAAATCCGGTGTAAAGGGGGGCACGCTGTCTCGGAGACTATCCCAGTCGAGGCCAAAGAAAAAGGGGTGCTTTCGGAAATCATCTGCTCCTTGCCGGCCCAGCCGCATCTCGGGGGGACACAACAGCCGCTGGATGAGGTCGCGAGCCTCCTCCGGGACCCCTGCGTCGGCCAGTGGTAGAGACAGGTGCTCCTGGCGGGAAAGCGAGGGAAGCTGACCGGGAGCACACGTGCCGAGAGAACTCAGGGGTTCCTGGAGCCACCCTCACCTCGTAGTGCACGATCTTGCCGTAGGTCTCTGCCTTGGAGTCGGCATAGAAGGGCGTCTGGCCGTAGAACATTTCATAGGCGAACACGCCTAGGGCCCACCAGTCACACTCGGGCCCGTAGCAGCCTATCCCGGGCCCTCCGCCCACGGCCTGCAGGATCTCGGGGGACAAGTAGTCCGGGGTTCCCACAGCCACCAGGGACCGCACCTGCGCCAACAGGACCAGTGCTGGGCTTGGCCCCGCCCCTGCTCTAACCACACCCCTGAAGCTTAGTCCCGCCACCTGCCTGTTCTAACCCCGCGCCCACACAGACACATCTAGATCCCCTCCTCCCTGCCCTCCAAACGTCGTCCTGCTCCCACACTGGCGCTGCCCGTGCCTCAGCCCTGACCCCAGGCTGCATCTCCCGGTCCCACCTGACCCCACTCCTCATGGGTGGCCCCGGCCCTGGGCGCACCAGCTCACCGTTCCGTCCGCGCGCAATTTCAGACATGAGCCGAAATCCGCCAAGCGGATGTGGCCGCAGCAGTCCAGCAGGATGTTGTCGGGCTTGATGTCCCTGCGCAGAGCGGGGAAGGGGGGGCGGGGTGGGATAGGGGAGCCTGCCTCCCACCCCCTCACCAGGCACCACCCCTCACGCAGCAAGCACCCTTTCGGGCCCCACCCGCGAGAGCGACCACTCCTCCAAGTCCCGCCCCTCCGGGTGCCTCACCTAGGGCTTGCCCCTTCGGGGATTCTAGTTTTCAACCCCACTCCTCAGGTCCTGTCCCCAGTGGGCCCCAACCAACGAGGCCCCTCTCTAGGCCCTGCCCCTCAGCCCCGCAGCGCCCACCTGTGCACATAGCCCAGTCGGTGCACCGAGTCTATGGCCAAGACAATCTCTGCCAGGTAGAAGCGCGCCATCTCGGCCGGGATCCGCTCCCCAAACTTGCTCAGCAGCGTTAGCAGGTCCCCGCCCACGTAGTACTCCATGACCAGGTACTGGGAGGGGGCGTGTCATTGTGGGGTCGGTAGCCCCCCTAGGCGCCCATAGCTCATAGCCGGAGACTCCCGGAGATTCCCCATCCCTGGGCAGAGACCCGGAGCCCCAGCCCCAAGAGGACAGAAGAGACCTCCAGGGCCAAGTCAGAAATCCCCTCCCAAAGAATCCCCAGTTCTCCCAGGATACCACCGGAAAGAGATTCACTCCCAAGAGAGAGAAAGAGGAGCGGAACCTCCCAGTGCCAGAGTATAGACCCCGGCAGGAACCCCCTGCCCGGTGACCCCTCATGTAGACTAGATGAGTCTATTCCACTCCAGATATGAGACTCCCCGACAACAGCGGCAACTGTACACTGACCCCCACGGCGGGGGGGGGGTGGAGGGAGAGGCGGGAGCCGAAAGGGAGATCTCCCCTCCCAGGTAAGAAAGGCCCGACCCTACACACATTCGCCCGAGGCAGCTCCCGCATCCCAGAACTTCCTCTCCCTGCCCCGCCCCCTGCCCGCTTCCTTCATTGCCAGCCTCAAGGGGTGCTTTTCGAGGGCCCCGAGGGGCTCACCAGGTAATCTTCGTCCTGAAAGGCGAAGTGCAGCTGCGTGATCCAGCGCCGGTCCCCGTTCACCAACACGTCCCTCTCTTCACGGAAGCAAGACACCTGGGGGGCACCGGGAGGCCTGAGCGGGTAGGTGGGGGGTGGGGGAATCCTCGGCGCCCTGCACATTCAGACGTGGCCCTCACCTCTCCTCTCTTCAGCATGTCCCACTTATTCATGATCTTCATGGCGTACACCTGACCCGTCTGCTTCATCTTCACCACCGCTACCTGAAGGCCGAAACAGGGTGACCACCGCGGAGGTGGAGTTCGGTGGGCCCAGGGCTCGCCGGGGCTGGGCTCCGCCCCTAGCCCCGCCCAGGAGTGGCCCCGCCCCCAGGCCTCAAGCCCCGCCCCCAGCCCGACAGTTCTAAACTCATTCATCAATTTCTAAAGCTCCGTCCCGAACTCCTAAGCCCCGCCCACTGCAAGTGATGCCGCGTCTCCGCCCACTGAGGAGCTCAGGACTCACCTCACTGAACGCCCCGCGTCCGATCACCTTCAGAATCTCAAAGTCATCCCTCTGCAGTCGGGCCTCCTTAAGCCTCGCCGCGATGGGTTCCACTGGGGCGGGGGAAGTGAGAACCCAGGGTCACTGGGACTGAGGCCAGCCGCGGGGAAGCCCCACCTTCTGCCACTGCCTCCTCTCTCCGGCCCCTCGATTCACCTTAAGACTGCCTGTCCCCTGGGGCCTCCCCCCACACAGTGTGGGGTCCTGGACACCCAAAACTGCCCTACTGCAAAGCGAGGTGGGATGCCTGGGAGTCCCTTTTTAGGACAGGCATTGGGCCAGACGGTTCTGGGGGTGCAGGCTGGAGAAGGGGTATCAAGTTTGCAGGTGGGAGGCCCTGAAGAACAGAGGGAGAAGAGACGAGGCCTAGTTCTTGCGCTCCCTGGGCTTCAGGTTAGCCCCCGCTTTGCCTGTGACAGAGCCTACCCCCACCCCAGGCTCCCGTTAGCCGTGGGCTGCCGTGGCAAGTGCGGTTTCCTCCAGTGCCTCGAGGTTCCGATGTGGGTCACACTTTGGAAAACTACCCACACTTTGGTGGAAATGCAGATGGTACTGAGAGAGGGAAGGGAAGAGGGAGACAACGTGGGGTCCCAACTCGGGCTCAGTTCAAGTGTGTCATCTCAGGCCTCCCGACACTGGGCGGGGGGCTTTATCATTACCCCTTATTTACAGATGGGGATCGCGGCAGAGACAGGTGAAGCCATTTGCCAAGGTCCCAGCTAGGAATGTCAAGAGGATGGTTGGGAAAGGGATACTCAGGGACCTGGGGAGAGGGGGGCCTGGACCTCCCCCAGGGGGTGGAAGAAGCTGGGGTCCTAGGAGGCAAGATGGAGGGAAGGGGGCGAGTAGGAACGAGAGGAGACAGGGGGTGATGGAGAGGCGCCCCCATGGGATTGGGGTTCGGGGAGAGTGGGCCAGCAGGGACTAACCAGCCCTGGCCCGGGATGGGGGAGGGAGGAGAGAGCCAAGACATTGAGCCCTTTTAAGGCAGCGGGAACCCGGGCCCCCTCCCCCGCCCAGGCAGCCTGCAGGGGAGGGGCCGCGGATGCTGCTCGGGCCAGAAAAGGAGAGCTAGTTACGGCCAGCCAGACCCCTGCCCCCACCCTGGTCTCAGTTTACCCTGCCCCCCCAACTTCATCCTCAGCAGAAAGGGGGCTGAGAGAGTTGACAAGGGCTGGGGGAGGTGGGGAGAAGGTCCGTCCATAGGCTGAGTGGTCAGACCCAGGGCCTCCACTTTCCCATCTTCAAAATGGGAACAGGGAGCCTGCAGGGGCTGGGTCAGAGAGTCTTTAGCAAAGAGGAAGGAGGCGGAGAGATCGGAACCTCGGGCGGGGGTAGAGGGACAGGGCCACGTGCCACCCAGGACCGTGAGCAAGCCACACGGGGGACGAGCCGTGGGGGGCCGGAGACCCACAGCCCAGAGTGAGCCCGTGTCCCGGCCAGGGGTCAGAGGGGGCAGCCAGGGCCGGAGGCTGAAATCCAGCACTTTCCCTCCAGATTGTCTCCGGGGGCTGACTGGGCCAGAAGGGCCTTGGCAGGAGAGCTGGAAGGCTGAAGGTCCAGGAGAATGGGGTCGGGGGAGCCACGGGGCATCACGGCTAACTCAGGCGACTAGCAGCGACCAAGACTGGGGGTGGGAGAGGCACACCCGGACCTTCACGTGTTCCCCTCCATCCAGGGGGCCAGGGGAGCTGCCTGCAGAGCTGGTCCCCACGCCCGCCTGAGTCACCGTGCCCTCCCAGGGCCTGGGCACCTGTTGGGCCAGCTGGAGAGGCTGGCGCCGAACACCTGCTTGTCGGCTGCGCCCCTGGCAGCGGCCCCATGCTGTCCCTCCCTGCTTGCCCCTGTCCTCCGGGAGACAGGGGGAGGCCCATTTGGTGGGGGGACTCCTGAGAGGGCCCCCTAATGTCTCCAGGCCTCAACTGGGGAAAGGGTGCAGGGAACTTTGGGACCGGTCCAGCCCAGCCCGGGCTCCCAGCTCTGGCTCTGAGCACGGCTGCCCAGGCCTTCACCGACCCCCCGCCGCCCTGCCAGGGTGGCCCAGGGGTAGGGCTGTGCCATCCTAGGCCGCAGGGCCCTGATCTGGGCCCTGAAGGAGAGGCTCTCCCCATGTCCATTCTATCCCGCAACGGTCAGCCCTGACGCCCAGCCCTATCTGTTGCCTCAGTCCTGCCACCCACCCGTCAGTCTGGGGGAGCCCATGCAGGCAGGCACTCACCCCACTGCAAGAAGTCGGCCACGTACTTGTCCTGGGCCAGATCCGAGGCGCCCAGCTCCTGGTGGACGCCCAGGAGAAGGTCGAGCAGGGGCTCCAGCCCCAGGAAGCCGGGGTCCAGCACCAGCTGCCGGAGCCGCCGCAGCCGCACCTCGGCTGACATGTCGGCCAGGCAGCACCATGGCCCTCCCCGGGCCCGGGGCGCAAGGTCCTCCGGTCACAGGGCCTGGCGGGCCGGGACCAGACCCGCGAGCCCTGGTCTCATGTCTGCCTGGCCCTGGCCCTCCCAGCCTCTCTGGGTGCTTCTCTGCTGGCAGCTGAGGCTTCCTCCCCTAAACCCCACCCCTCGGTCCGGCCCCCTCCCGCCTCCCAACCTTAACCCCTCACAAGCCAGGCCCCCCAACTCGCTCCTCCCAGGGCCCCTCAGGACGCTTCAGTGTGACATGGGGGGTGGAGAATCCCAACTCGCACCCCTCCATAAAAAGGCGAAGCGAAGAGAAAAGCTACAGGTGTGACCGATGACAAAAAGGAGCCCTCCCATTCTCCAGAGCGGGCCAGTTGAGGTTGAGCACTAACACCCCTCCCGGGCCCTGAACTTGGGGGGAGGAGAAAGGGGTGAGGCCTGGGAAGGCGAGTGGGGGCCAGGACAGCTTTGCGGGTGACTCAGCCATGGGTTCAGGCTTCCGATGGTTTAAATTTAGCCTGCGGGCCCTCTGCTCCGTGCTGACCTTTTTTTGGCAGGAGGTGGGGAAGGGGTGGTGAGAGAAGGGAGGCCCTCAGGAGCCAGGAGCCAGGGTGACCCGCTAGCCAAAGCCTGGGGGAGGCAGGGGGCCCCCAAAATAGCTCACTGGCTCCTGGCGGCATAGCCACATTCCTGCCCCGGCTCGGATTAGAACCAGAAACATTTCGGGGGGTGGAGGGTGGCGCCGGGACACCGCTCCCTGCGCCTCCGAGCCCGCCAGGAGGGCTGTGGGTCCTTTCCGGGTGGACAGTTCTCCCGAGGGTGCTAGGGTCTCCAGCTGGCTCTGGACACCTGGGTCTGCCGAGTCAGACCAGACTCAGGGGCTGCCTGGGGGACCCCATCTGGATGGGCCCTGAATGTCCTTGATTTGGATAATCTGGGCACTCTCAAAAACTGCCAGCTCCGGCTCAGGACTTTGAAGAGGGGACCTGGCGGCCCTCTTCCCTCTAGGGCGCGGGGGGCCCGTGGGACACCCTGCTCTGGCCAAGGGGCGCGCGGGGGCTGGTGGGTGCCCCAGCCGCGTGCCATGGGCTGCCCCTCCTCTCCTTATTTTTTTCTATTAAGGGGGGTGTGGAGGGGCCAGCTGGGGGAGGTGGGGCCCAGGTCTTCCCCTGGTCAAAGCGGAGGGGTCCTAAGCCTGCAGCTAAGCGCGCACCCCCCTCCACACCTCTGCAGAGGGAACAGAGACTGTGAAAACAGGGAACTTTAGTATAAATAAAAGGTCTTGGGGCCAGGGAGGGCCCCGAGGGGCTTCCATAATTTAACACTCTCGAAAAGCACAAACAAAGCAGGGTGGGCGGACCCCCGGCCACTGGCCACACTCAGGGGCTGCGTGGGGGTCTCTCCCCCGGGAGGACCAGTCACATGCTGGGATGGGGGGGAGCTAACACTGATGTTCCAGAGGAAGGGGTCACTGTACTTGGCAGTGGGCGGGGACAAGGCTGAGGCCACACGGCCCCCTCCACCCCCCATATCTGGGGGACTCTCTGCCCCCCAAATTTGAGCAGAGCGGGGGACCGGAGCAGTCCATCTGTCGTGGTTAGTCTTGTTAATACGTCGATCCATGAGGTCAGCAGGGAGGGTGACGTCTAGGAGGCTGGGGCGCGGGGGTGGGCCCTGACATCTGGGACTTCACACCACTGTGCCGCTGGGGGAGTTGCCGGGTTGGGAAGATATACCCTGGGGGAGAGGAGAGGAGACCGGTTAGAGACCACCCAGGGCTCCCGCCAGTCCCACAGGGAAGGAGCCAGCCCGGAGTCCCCAAGGCTGCTGCCACCTCGGCCTTGCCCTCGGGCCCACCCCAGACCCCAGACCGAGGCCACTGCTCCGGGCTCAGGGGCTCGGCTCAGCGAGCTCCCCGTCCCGGCAGCCGGCGCTCCCTGCGGATGAAAGGCCTGGGTGGTCCTGAGCAGGGGGTGGGGTGGGGTAGAGGCGGGGAGCAGAGGGGGAGACCAGGGTCCCATCTGACTGGGGGGGTCCTGAGACTCTGGCGGGGGCAGGGGCGATAACTCAGGCCAGTCCTACCTCTACCACTGACTTGCTGGGTGACCTGGGCCAGCTTCCTTCCCCTGTCTGGGCCTCGGTCTCCTCATCTGTGAACTAGCAAGATAGAGGGGTCTCCTTCAGGACTTGCCCCCCGCTCCAGGCCCCACACCCCTGCCTCTGAGGCGCTGCGGTGCTGCTCCAGTTCTAGGGACTCAGGACCCTGTGGTTCCCAAACCACCCTTCCAAGGCCCCGCTGAGGCCCTCGGACCTAGCACCCCAGACCCCTGAGCCCAGAGCCCGAGGAGCTGAGCCAGCTGAGACCACGGCTTCTGATTCACAGGGGCCTGGCGCGCCTGCGGGAGCCAGCCAGGGGGGGTACAGCCACTCAGCGCCATCTCAGAGGCTCCCTGTGCTAGGAGGTGAGAGCGGGTCCTGGGCCTGCTGCGGGCCCCAGCCCAGGCCTGACACTTGGGCCGGACGCCGGGCCCCACGCTCACGCTCGTCCAGAGCCAAAGCGTATTCAAAATGCCTCACCGTCTGAAAACTGTATTTGCCACAAAAATGCAGGTTTGGTTTCAACTGACAAGCAGTGAGAGGGCCCGCGGGAGGGCCGCCACAGCCCCGGCGCCCGCTCAGCCGCCGTGCCCGGGGTTCCAGAAGCCTGTTGCTAGACCTAAGAGTCCCTGGGGCTAGGAACCCCAAGCCTCCCCTCGGCCCGAGGCTAGGGTCGTGCCAGGGACACCCCCTCTTCCTGGCTCCCGGGTGGGCCGGCGTGGGGCTACTCACTGCCTTGCCCGGCCGGGCCCAGGTGCAGATGAGGCCCTCCTGGCAGGCGGTGATGATGCAGTCCTCCAGGAAGAGGAGGACCGTGAGCCGCTCCTGGGCGATCTTCTTACAGACCAGGGGCTCGAGCAGCGGCACCTCGTGGATACGCGGGCACAGCGCAGTGCCCAGCACCTTGGCCGGGTCCAGGCGGCTGCGGGGGGCGGGGCCGCTGGGCTTGTCCCCGCCGCCGCCCCCGCCCCCGCCGCCACGGCTGATGTTGCCCAGGCTGTGGTAGCGCTTGTGCTCCTTCTCCGACCCCCGGTCCCGCCGCTCCTGCAGCGTGAGCGTGGCAAAGCGGCCGATGCTGAACGGCGTGCCTGGCTCCGGGGCTGCGCCAGGGCCGCCAGCCTTGCCACTGCCTGCGGGGTGCGGGAGGCTGTTGGAGCGAGACAGTGAGCGGGGCAGGGGGCCGGGGCCGGGCTCGCCGCCCCGGGAGCTGCTGCCAGTGGCCGGCGGCGTGGTGCCAGGCGTGCCGGGGAGGGTGCGGGTGCGGGCCAGCGGCGGGTGTGGGTAGAGCACATCTTCGGTGAGGTCCCACAGGCAGAACTGTGTGTCCTGGCCAGCCGAGCCAAAGCGGTAGGTGATGGAGCCAGCTTTGGGCAGCGGGGAAAGCGGGGCGCCCCCGCCCGAGCCTGTGCCCCCAGCCTCAGGCTCCTCCTCCTCCTCCTCCTCTTCCTCCTCCTCCTCGCCACTCCGGTCCCCATCGCCGCTGGCTGCTGAGGTCTCCTCGGCCCTCGTGGTGTAGGGGTCAAAGGCCACAGCGTTGACCCAGGACTTGTGGCCGTGGCCGCGGGCCACCACGCGGCCCTCCGCGAAGGACCACACGGTGACCAGGTCATCCTCACCGCCCGTCACGACGTAGCGCCCGTCGGGACTCCAGCACACGCAGAGCAGGCCCCCAAAGTAGCTCTTCATGAGCCCGCGCAGGAGCATGGAGTCGAAGTGGAAGACACGCAGGCAGCCGTCCTGGCTCACGCAGGCCAGGTGCCGGCCGTCGGGCGAGAAGGCGAACTCGTTGAGGGGGCCCTCGCCCACCGCCCACTTGGCCAGCGGGTTGCGAGGCGCCTTGCTCTTGGCAGCGTAGACGGCGAAGCCCTCGCCCTGCTTCAGCAGGCTGTACTGGGGCGGGGCCGAGGCGCACGGGTGGCTGACGTTGTACAGGTACAGGTGGCCACTGGCGTGGGACGCCAGGAACAGGCTCTCTGACTGGGGCAGCCACTTCAGGTAGGTCACCTTGGTCTTGTCAATCAGCCGCTGCCGGGGGAGACAAGGGAGTTGGGAGAAGGCAATGCACCCCTGGAGACCTCCTCCCCAAATCGGTCCCGGAGGCCTGCCCTCCTGGAGAGAAGCTCCTCCATGAGGGAACCGGCCACAGGGCTGACAGCCCCGGACGTGGGAACGCGGGCACAGGTGGCATTCCCAGGATGCGTGCGGGACAAGGCCGCCCTGCCCGTGCCATCTCTGCTCGTCTGCCTCCCACCTCACAGCCTCCCACACAGCCCGTGGGCCTCACCCCCACCCGCCCAACCACCCTGGTCCCAGCCGCCCTTGACCGTGCAGCGGCCACTAGTGCCCAAGTGCTGCTATCTGCTCGGTGGCACCAGAGACACGCAGGGCGCTGCAAGGCAGCCCCGCTCCCGCCTCCACGGCGGCCTCTCTCAACCAGCGGCCCAGAGACAACGCAGCCCTAAGCCCCTGGGCCACAGCCGCTCTTCAGAAAGAACCTAGTTCTTCCCAATCATGTAAGTCGCTTCTCATTCTTCGGAGAACTGAGAGAAGGACCCCCGTGTTTCTGTTCTGGGGCTCACATGCGTGGGGAAGAAAGATCCCAAAAGCCAGTCTTTTCTCCCAGCTCACAGGCCCGACGTGACCCTCCCAGCCACTTCCGGGGACTCACCTGCTAGTAGCCCCCTAGGTAACTAAACGCCCCAGCCCCACGGCCTCTCTGCTTCCTGCGTCAGGGCTCCCGTCGGAGCTGTCCCCTCCACTCCAAACATGCTTCCCTGCCAACTTTCCTCACCTCCTTCAGGTCTTTACTCCACTGTCACCTCCTAGTGAGGCTGGCCCTGACCATGTATTTCAGCCTCGCCAAGCACTGCCCTGCTGGGGTCCTCGCCATGGCCCTCACTGCCCTCACACAGCACAGCTCCCACAACAGTCAGCTCATCTGCCAGCGTCCGCCTGGCCAGCAAGACGGAGATGCCAGAGGCAGACCCTGCGCCCGGTCACTGAGCGGCGCCAACTGCAGTGCACAGAGCCCTCTGCGCGCTCCTTAAAGGTTCAGTGAATGAAAGACCAGTGCATCTTTCAGCCCTTCACTTTTCCATTCACTCCCCATGGCCACCCACAAATTCTGTAGGTGTGAAACCCCTCCTCTGAACGGAGAGGACGAGACACGGGTGGGGTGGGCCTGCAGCTCCTCCTGTGCCAAGTCCGCCCAGGCCCGGACAATTTCTGTGTATGACTTTACAACAGTACCGTGAGGTCGTGTACGAATCCCATTTCACAGAGGAGGAAAACTGAGGCTCAAAGAGGAACCAGCAGCAAAGCCACATGCTGAGTAAAGGGTACAGCAGAGCCCTGAATCTAATGCCCACAGGGCCCAGATTTGAAGAGTAAGAGACCTGGCTTTAAACAAGTCCTGACCAGTGACGAGCCTCTGTTCACTGATCTGCAAAACAGGTATCACAACCGTTGCCATGTTTCATCAACCTGTCGCCTGATGAAAACGCCAGGAGCGACCTGTGCAGCGCGAGGCCTATCGCTCTTAGCTGCCACCACAACGGCGGCTGTCGCCTCATCCCACAGTGCTGTCAGTCCGGCCATCTCCCCCTCAGCCTGCCCCTCTCAAGCCTGCACGCCTCCCCAGGCAGCTGCTGTCTTGTGCGAACTGCATGCGGGCGGGGGGTTGGGGGGCTGCACCAGGGGGAGTAGTCTGGGCCCTGGGGGCCCGCAATCACCTCTTCGTTGAATAGCTTGCTGGTGTCCTTCTTGATGAGATCTAGGTACTGCACCTGGCCGGCTGAGAACCCCACCAGCAGGGAGATGGTCTCCGTGGCGGCAGTGAACTGGTTGAAGTCGTGGCAGGTGGGCTGGGTGCCCTTATAGATCCGCTTGTCGATCGGCTTGTTGAGGTCAATGGACTTGAGTGGTGGGAGAAAAGGAGTTAACGGCTTCTACCACCGAGAGGAAGGAAGAGGGTGTTGAGGTTGGGGGAAACCACTAAGAGGAAGCAGGGTTAGATCCCTGAGGGAAGTGGGTAGGTAGATGGGTGAGTGGGGCGGGAGGGGGCAACCACAGACAGGAAGGGAGACCCAAATCACAGAAAGGAAGAAAACAGACAAGAAGGAGTCCCTCCCTCTCCCTTCCTGCATGAAACCAGTCTTCCCAAAGTTGGATCCCCAATTTCAGGGACACCTCTGCCTACAGTATTAACGTTTAGGGTGCCCAGTCCCTGAGCCGTGGGCTCTTTTCAGTTCTGCATTGCAACCTCAGCAACTCCACTGGGACTCAGCACAATATTCTGAATCCTCCCCCCAATCTCAGGATCACCCAAATCCCCAGGACTCCGGAGCCCACAATCCCAAGATTCCCTTCACTTTGGAGTTCCTAAATTGCAGGAGCCTACCAAAGTTAAGGGATCTATTACATGTTACGGTTCCCCACATTTTAGGTGCCTTCATCACCCCTGGGCTCTTGGGATCCCCATCACAAATCAACATAAACTCCAGGGGTCCTATTAGCTCTGGCACCTTCATCATTTTAGACACCCAGTACACCCAGAGAATGTCCCCACTGGACCCTCATCACCTCAGATCTCCCATGAACTCAAAGACTTTCATTACCTTCAGAACCCCAGTTTTCTCTAGGGTCCCACTCAACAGGCTACCCAAGTCTCAAGATCCCCCAGCACTACCAGACTGCAGGACCCCTGGGTTGTCCATGACCACTGAGCCTGCATCACTTCGGACTTCCCCATCAGCTGCAAAATTCCTGCCACCCAGAACCTGGGTACATTCCATAAGTCCCCATCACATCCTGAAAACTGACCACCCCAGAACAGATATGCATAACTGGGGGGGGGGGGTCCCACATGACCTCAAGGTTTCCCATCACCTCCTGGCCGCAAGCACCCCAGAGGGTCTCCCGTCACCTTTTAGAACCCAGCGTTTCCTAAGAGAATCTCCCATTCCCTGCCCCGCCCCCCATGTCCATCATCTATAGGATGCCTATCTCCGGCCCCATTTCAATGCCGGGAGCCACTCATCACTCCTGGATCGCCTAAGGATCCCCATTCTGTCAGCAACCAGGGCCCCAAGATGCAGGCCGCTCACCCTTTGGCTCCCGCGGCGGCAGCAGCCAGGGTAGAAATAGAGCTCGCGGCCCAAGTTGAAGCAGACGCGGTCTCCTCCCGCACCCAGCCCGGCGGGCGTGGCGGGTGGCTCCCCGGTCCCGGCGCCGTCGGGCTCCCCGAGGCGCACGAGGCTGAGGCGCACGGCGGGCAGCGCGGGACCGGGCCCGGGGCCTGCGGGCGGCGGGGACGGCGCGGAACCCGCGGCGCCGGGGCCGGCGGCGGAGGCAGGGCCAGGCGGGGGCTGCGGCGGCTGGGGCGGTGCCGGAGTCTGGGCAGAAGCCGGACCCGACCTGCGAGAGGCGCCGTCGCCGGGGAGCAGCTTGTAGAAGCCCTCGCGGGTGCGGAACTGCGACTTGATCTCCGTGCAGTCCCCCATGGCGGCGCCGGGGCCCGAGGCGCCCTCCGCGCCTCCCGCCGCCATCTTAGGCGCCCCCCCCACCCCCGGGCCCCGCCGCTGCCGGACCGCCACCAGCCGCCGGGCCCCCTGCCGGAAGCTGCGAGCCCTCGCCGGAAGGGGCGGGGTCGTCGCCTGGGCGACGCCTCTTCGATTGGCAACGGAGTCCAGAGGCGGGACGAACCCGGGCCGTCGCTCGGGTAACGGTACTGGTGCTGTGGGCGGGGCGAAATGGTGGGCGCGGCCTTCCTATCAGGAACCACTCTGTGGTTGGCTGCGGGGGCGGGGCCCACAGTGGGAAGGGGCGTGGCCACTTGAAAGCCCAAGTCCCTGGCAACGGCGCCTTGGGAACCGTTTGCCTAGCAACGCAGGGACCCTCAGGAGGTCAAGTCTATTTCTTGCCCTTGCCATAACGTCACAGATGAGCCCAGGTGACCCCAGCGCCTCCTTACATTCCTCATACACATCCTTTGATCTCCATTGTTTCCCACGGATATCTTAAAAGTACTCGACTGGCCCCCCAGCTTCTTCAATTATGCCTCCCTACCCTTAACTATCCCTCCCCCCATTTCCCGCTGATCCTCAGAGTCTCCATAAAACTCCAAGGGTTTCATCTGATCCACTCCCCATAAATGCTAGCCCCAAACGTCTGCACAGTTTCCACTAACCCTGGTTGGGCAGACATGGTGTGAGGAGTTGGTTGTGAGAAATGTGGCTGAAAAGAGGCTCCAGATCAGGATTAAACTTTGCCCTGAGAGTATTAGGGAGCCACAGAGGGGTTTTAAGCAGGGAAGGCCCCTCATCGTATTTGAGCTTTAGAAAGAACTGTCCAGATGCCAAGTGGAGGGCAGAGAGAGGAGACAGGAATCTGGGGGACCGGAGACAGACTGACGCAGGGCGAAGAATCTGAACCAGGGCTTTACAGAGGGAGTAAAAGAGGAATTCAGGTGACAGAGTGCAAAGACTCAGGGACTGGAAACAGGGTGAAGGGAAGTAGTACCAATCTGAAAACCCCGAGGTTTGCAGCCTGGTCACCATCCCCGGCACATCACACTCCCTTGCCCTTGGGTCTCTGCACGTGCAGTTCCCCCTGGAATGCCCTTCCCCACTCTGCTCTTGACCCCCAAGAGTCAGCTCAGAGCTCTGTTGTCCACGCTCCCCTTTCTGGGTGTTCACTCCCTGGGGGAGGGGGGGCCTCTGTCTCTTTTGTATCCTGTGAGCCTTGGGAAAGCAAAGCTGGGGCTGCATGGTCTCCTCTGTGAGAGGAGACACAGGGCTGGGCTGTCGATAGCTGCTTGATAACTGGATGAATGAAAAGCGACGTAGCCAGGAGAGAGCGGGCCCAGGTAATGTGTTGCTGGCAGAGTCCAGTAGCCCTGCCTTGGGGAATTCCTCAACAGATGTGGTGAACAAATGAATGAAGGACTCCCGTAAATGCCGTGGGGAAGCTTTATTTAGAGCATTTGCCTTCCTCTCCTAACCCTGTCCTCCAGGGGCAGAAAGCAAACCAACAGTGAAAAAATAAGCGTGACTATGTGTTAAGGGGGAACTTGCCATCTAGCGGCTTGGGAAGGGGGTGGGGGCCTCAGTCATCCAGTTCCTCCTCCTCATCTTCCTCCTCATCCTCCTCCTCTTCCTCTGCTGCAGCCAGGGCCTGCTCCTGGGCAGCCTTGAGGGCCTGCTCCTCCTCCACTGTGGGGTCACTCATCTCTGTGATTTCCAGACCACTCGGGTACTCTTGCTGAACGGGGGCCGGCAGGGGCGGGTTGAAGTTTTCAGGACTGTACTTGTGGCCCCAGCCGATGTAGATGTTCTCAAACTTCCTGGGGGGAAGAGGGTGTGGGGAGGGCAGGGAGATACTGGGAATCCTCCTCAAAGGCCCCAGTCTGGGCTTTGATGAAGGGTGGGACCCAATCATATGCAATGGAGCCGGAGCCGGAGCCGGAGGGGACTAGGCGTAGTGAAATAAGTCACTCATATGTGGCAGGTGGAGAAAACAAAGGGGTGAACCAATTAAAACCAAAATAGGGTCTCCCTGGTGGTGCAACGGGTTAAGTCTCAGCACTATGAAGCTATGGGCAGCCACTGCAGCATGAGTTCAATCCCCGGCCTGGGAGCTTCCCACATGGCGAAGCAGACCTCTCGTCTCCCTGCTGCTCCCCTCAGCAGTGTATTACAGTAGATCCACCTATTCTGCTCCCCCCTCTGTCTCTGGTGAATCTTCTCACCCCCGCCCCCACATCTCTGGCCTACACCCCAGCTCTTGTATGCACAAATAAATAAATCTTCAAAAAAAAAGAAATGAAATCTCTGATTTGATTTTCTTTTCTCAGCTCACTTCTTTGTGATTACTTCTTTGCCCATTGGGAATTGAGGATTCAGCATTTTAATTTCTACATGTCGTGGATTCCACTAATTTCTTTCTGCTCTGGATTTCTTGCTTTATTGCAGAGGACATATGTATGATCTATCCTTGGGGACTTGTGTTAGGGTCTGGCCCGGGACCTGTCCCGGAGAATGTTCCACTTGCCCCTGGGAAGAATGATGTCCATTCTGCTGTGTGACAAGGTCCCACCTTCATCAGGGTCTGGGCTGGGACCTTTGCGTGGAGAATTGAGCGGAATGGAGTAGCGACACACTTTCATGCTCAACGCAGCACGAGGCATGCCACAACTCATGCAATGTCCCTGGGGAGCAGCTGGCTTTCACTTTGTTTTCACAGCCCTGCTATTCCTGAGGGAACAGTCCCCCCTCCAAGTCTCCATCAGACCCTTCCTGGGTCTTTTGCTGTCAGAGGGATGTTGGCAAATTAGTGTGACCAGAAGGGGGTTGGCAAAAGCAAGCATGCCTGCTCCTGGAGGTGAAAAAACAATAATTACCAAGAAGCTATTATGTGGTTAAAGTACCAAGATGGGGCCTCCCCTGTGGTGCCAGGGGTTAAGTCTCAGGACTATGAAGCTGTCCACAAGCCACTGCAGCACGAGTTCGATCCCCAGCCAGGGAGCTTCCCACATGGTACAGCAGACCTCTCCTGCCTCGCCCGCTGCTCCCTTCAGCAGTGCACTTCAGTAGATGCGCCTGTTCTGCACCCCGCTCTGTCTCTGGTGACTCCTCTCACCTCCCTCCCCCCACACGCCTCTGGCCTACACCTCAGCTCTTGTATGCACAAATAATTAAATATTTTAAAATAACTAAATAAAGTCCCAAGATGACATGAAATCCCACCTCGACTATTAATCTTTGTGGTTTTTTTTTTAAAGATTTATTTATTTGTACATACAAGCTGGGGTACAGGCTAGAGGCGTGGGGCGGCGAGAGCATCCACCAGAGACAGAGGTGGGGAGCAGAATAGGCAGATCAGAAATACACTGCGGAGGGGAGCAGCGGGCGAGGCAGGAGAGGTCTGCCGCACCTTGTGGGACTCTCCCCGGCTGGACGTCGAACTCGCATCGCACGCTGCCGACAGCTCCACAGCGCAGCGCTTAACCACTGCGCCACTAGGGAGGCCCACGACTATTAATCTTTGTAGCCAACACCGGGCAGGTTCTTCTTTGGGACAGAAAAGAAAAATTTGTGAAAAATCATCACGCCACCTGGTGGAGTGAGCTGGTAGGTGCATCCCCTGTGGCTGCAGACAGCGCCCTCTAGCGGTTGAACACACAGACTGGGCTGTGCCGGGTGTGGGAGACTTGAGGACTCCTCGCTGGGAGGTGTCCAGGAGTGATTTCCCCCGGTAGTCTTTTGGGAGCAACTGGTTGGGTGGAGGGAGTCCCCGTGGGCGGATTTCTTCTTCAGAGAGAGATGACCTTTCAAATTGGTAGGGTTCCAGGTTAGGTTCCCCAGAGACAAGACTGCCCCTGCCAGGGTCACCCCAAAGGGGACTGCTGACCTGTGTAGCAGAAAAGCCTGGGCTGAGGCTGGAGAGTCAGGTTTGAATTTTGCCCGTGCTGTGTGACTCTGGGTCCTTTCCTTTCCCTCTCTGATCTTCCATTTTGTCATCTTGGTCTGGGATTTTTCCTTTAAGCCTCAGTGGAACTCCTGGGAGCTGAGTGCGAGCCTCAGCCCTGGGCTCTCCTGAAGGGGGTCCTCCCAATCTCAGCCCACTTGGCGAGCTACCCACCCAGCCTGGCTCTGAAGAAGCAGGGGCTTCCTCAGCTGGGAGGGACCCAAATAAGACCTACTTGCCAGTGGCGTAGGCATAGGCCCCTGGCCAAAGATTGGAGCGCACGACAGCCAAGGAGTACTGCGGGGAGAGGCTGCAGGACAGACGGGCGGTCCAGGGTGACATATGCAAGATTTCTGCAGGAAGAGAGAGGCCAGGGGGTGAGAGCTTGCCTGGGGGCAAAGCCCCTAGAGAGGAAATGGAGAGAGGAAAGGCAGGGAGCAAGGAGGGAGGCTAGGAGGAGCATGAGGGAACTGTGGCAACTAACAGCATCACCTTCAGTATCTGAACCCTGGCTCTGGAACATTCTCTTTCTGTGTGGGCCCCAGGAAGCGTCCTCACCTGTCTGAGCCTCAAGGCCTGCACCCAGGAAATGGGGCTCCTTAACTTACCTCCCTTGCAGGTGGCAGTGAGCCCTGGGGCCCCGCGACTCTCCTTCCAGGTCACCTTCTGGTGTGGACCAGGGCGCAGAGCGCAAGCGCAGGATCCGGGCTCTGTCCTGTCGCCCCCCTCAGCCTCACCTTCCTTCTTCCACCAGGCATGAGGACCCACCCTCAGCAGACGCCCGTCCCGTCTTCTAAAATCCAGCTCAGGTCCCACCTGCCCTAGGGAGGCCTCGCTCCCCCAATGCGCACTCTGTCCCCCAAGTCCACGAGGGGCTCAGAAGAGCAGCTGCCACAGTCCTGGCCACTGCCACATGCACGAGCGTTCCCACGGCGCTTGAGGGGGGCACCGGGCAATGCCCTTCCTTGAGACGGGGGAATGGAGGTTCGAGGAGAAGGCCCCCTGGCAGTCTGGCAAAGCCCGGGCTGGTGGCGTGCGGAGGGCGAAGAAGGCGCGTTACCTGCATCCTCGGAGAGTGGCGTCAGCAGCGGCGGCCCGACCTCCTGTTCCACCTCCTCCAAGCCCTCGTCGCCCTTCTCTTCCTCCTCTCCCAGCTCTTCCTCCTCCTCTGTCTTCTGCAAAGGGTTCACCCAAGTGCAGCGGCCCTGGAGGAGGGGGCAGGTCAGGTGGCACCGCCAGAGGGCCAGAGTCCCCGGGAGGGGGTGACAGGCCAGCAGGTCACGGGGGACTGGCCCTTCCTCAAGGATCCAGGATGGGCAGGAGGACGGGGTCATCCACACATGTAGGGGGAGTGGAAGGGGGCGCCAGGACCACAAGAGCTGCGCACTGAGTGGGGATTCCCACCTCCTGCTGGCTGTGTGGCCCCCATATCTTCATTCATTCATTCATTCATTCATTCATCTGTTTACTGTCTATTTAATGAGCACGTACTATGCAGAGGCACTGCTCAAGGGGCTTGGGATACAGCCTTGAGAAGCAAGAACCCAAAATCTCTGTCCTGGGGGGGTGACATTCAGCAGCCCATATGATGCTGTTTGCTCATCAGACTGAGCAAATGAAATAGGGGTGTCATGGGCACCTCTCACTCATGCTGACTTGTCACTGGGCCACAGAAAAGCCCACAAGGATGTTGAATGAATGAATGGACTCAAGTGTGCCGCCCGTAGCCGGCTTCAGTTTCATCCACTGAGAAATGGGAGTAAGAGCTGCACGAGTCTCAAAAATTACTTGGATTCAGGGCCTCCCTGGTGGCTCACAGGGTTGAGTCTCAGCCTATGAAGCTATCCGCAGCCACTGCAGCACGAGTTCCGTCCCTGCCACATGGCGCAGCAGACCTCTGCTCTCCCTGCTGCTCCCCTCAGCAGTGTATGTCAGTCAGTCCTCCTGTTCTGCTCCTCCCTTTGTCTCTGGTGAATCCTCTCACACACACACCTCTGACCTCCACCCCAGTTCTTCTACATAAAAAGAAATATAAAAAAATACATTCTGTAAAGATAAAAAAGGATATCAAGTTCAGCTATATTAAGCATTCAGTAAGCGCGGCTCCACAATCTTTCACCCACGGATTCAAAATCTGAAAAATTCTAAAAATCAAATTTTTTTCCGTAAGTCAGGTGGCTTGAAGCGAGGCTGGGCCAAGCCGCAGACACAGGATGCCAGAGGCTGGGCTGCAGCCCCACCCCCTCCTGGAAGTCCGGGGGAGTGTGTGTGTATACACATGTGTGTATACATACGTGTGTAGGTATACACACACACATATATATATATAGGTACACCATGTGACCTTTTTTAAAATCTGGAAAATTCTGAATTCCAGAATGCATCTGGCCTGAATCAAATGTTCCTAACAGGGAACTGTCTGCCAATACCTGCTGGGTGAGTGGAGGGTGTTGAGGTTGCTCGGGGGAGCGCGCGCACCAAGCCGAGGGCCTGGCACTGAGCGCGAGCGCCTGGCCTCGTCCTTGCCAGTCACCTGGGCCCGCGGCCCGCCAGGCTGGGCTCGCGTCTCACCTGCGGCAGGATGTGCTGCTCGTGGTGCACCCAATTGGCCATGGAGTCCACCAGCTCGAGCACCGGGATGCCCTCAAAGTCGGGGTTCTCCTCGTACGAGTCGCGGCCTACGCCCCCTTCCTCCTCCTCGTCACCCTCCTCTTCGCCGAACTGGTAGAAGCCCAGCGGGCTGATGTGCGTGGCCGCCGAGATGCGGGCGATCTGGGCGCGCAGGTAGTTGGCCTCACTGCCCGGGAAGGGCGGGTAGCTGACGACCGGCGCGTCCAGGAAGCCGGTGAAGAACTTCCGGATCTTGCGCGCCTGCACGATCTGGGCGGGCGTGACGTGCGGCAGCCGCGTCCACGGGCGGCCCGGCTCGCTGCACACGAAGTACAGGTACTTGTTGGCGCCGCTGCGGCTCTCCTCCCTCGGGACCACCGGCGGCGGCTTCCACGCGGGCTTGGGGATCACGTCTGGGATCTTCTCCTCGTCCTCCTCGCCCTCCTCCTCGTCTTGGGCCTCTGTGATGTCGCCGCTCTCCATCATCTCCTCCAACTCCTCCTCCTCCCCCTCCTCCTCGCCCTCCCGGAACTCCACTTCCGCCACCAGGTAGCTGCGGCTGAGCCCCAGGATCTTGCCCCAGAAGCGGCAGGTGTGGATGGGCTGCTGCTCCGCCAGCTGCTTCAGGGCCAAGAAGATGCGGAAGCTCTCATCTGAGCTCAGGCCCACCCCCGCCTGTTCGAAGTAGAAGGCCGTCTCCATGACGTTGGGCACCGGGGTCTCTGTCTGCAGGGGTGGAGGGCAGAGGGAAGGAGGCTGAAGCCCTGCTCCCTAGCCCGGCTCTTCTAGTGTCAAGAGGGCAGACACTAAGCTGTAACTAAGCTCAGCCCAGGGGGGAGATGGAGGGGTAAGTCTGGGCGGAGGACATCCCTTGATAGAAAAGATGAAGCCACACTAGGGGAAAATCCTTTGTGGCTTCCTCCTTCCGCCTGCCTAGAATGGGATGTGAGAGCTGGAGGCACAGCAGCTATCTTGGGGCCAGGAGGCAGGACAATGGGGACAAAAAGTCCCACGGCCTCATGGTGGTGGAGCTGAAAGGTGGGGACTGCCTGGTCCCTGCAGGCATCGTCAAGTTGTTTCACTTCCCCTGGCCATCTTGTTCTCAGGGACAAAGAAGCCACTTCTAGTCACATTTCCTGTTACTAGCAGCCAACTGCATTCCTAAGGATACCTCAAATTACATGATTTGAGATTAAGAGGCATGTCTCGAACCCAGAAATTAATGATGCTGGAGGGTGGTGGTGTTAAGTTCTGCCTTCACTGCTTTCTACATGAAGCAGAGAGGTGAGGGGTGGGGGTGGGGGCAGGCCCAGAAAGGGAGTGAGAGCAAGCAAGTTGTCGGGTTGGGACTAAAATACTGAAGGGCTTTGGCCCAGCCACCCCCACATCCATGTGGTCACTAGGTTGTGCCCAACATTTCCTCATTCTGTCAGCCCAGAAGTCTTTATTAAAGATTTAAAGGGCCTCCCTGGTGGCGCAGGGGTTAAAGCCTCAGAACAATCAAGCTATCTCCAGCCACTAAGGAGTGAGTTCAATACCCCGGCCAGAGAGCGGACCCACATGGCGCAGCAGACCTCTCCTGCCTCGCCCGCTGCTCCCCTCAGCAGTGTGTTTCGGTCGATCTGCCTGTTCTGCTCCCCACTCTGTCTCTGGTGAACCTTCTTACCGCCCCACGCCTCTGGCCTGTACCCCAGCTTGTATGCATAAATAAAAATAAATCTTTTTAAAAATAAAAAAAATTAAACTGAGTTCTTGGTAAAATTCTTCGAGCCTAAGACTTGGATCCCCACCTGCCCTCCGCTCGCCGCTCACCCTGGGGATCATTCATTTCTCAGGCTGTGGTTTCGCGTCTCCCCGCTCACCCCACGGGGGCCAGAGCCCTAGAATCTCAGGAGCACAGAAGCAGGCCCAGACCGACAGTATCTGCAGCTGGCGCACAGCTTAGGGCACGGATTTGGAGGGCACGCCCGTGCCCCTGGCCCTGTCTCTGGCGTACCCTTTGCAGAGCCAAAGCCCTTTTTCTCCACAACACGATAATAAATCGCAGAGTCCTTTCAGGGGCAAAATGAAACAATGCTGCTCACGTTCTCAGCAGGGGACCTGGGGGGCCTGGATCATTATAGAAAACCCTTAAGGAAAGTGTCTCAAAGGAGTGAAAGCACATTTTCCCCCGCCAGTCATGGAATCACATATTCTGAATGTGAATGGGGCACGCAAGTAGATGAGCCTTAGTGGGTGGGTCTCAACTTACAAATGGGGAAACTGAGGGCAGGGGGTAGGTACCAATTTATTTATTTTTAAAGATTTATTTATTTATGAATACAAGCTGGGGTATAGGCCAGAGGCGTGGAGCGGCGAGAGGGTTCACCAGAGACAGAGTGGGGAGCAGAACAGGCAGATCGACGGAAACACACTGCTGAGGGGGTCAGCGGGAGAGGCAGGAGAGGTCTGCTGTGCCATGTGGGAATCTCCCCGGCCCGGAGCCCCAAGGTCCCAATTTAGTGTTGAGGCACTTAGTGTCAGAGAAAACCACCATGGACCTGAGTTATTTTCTGGCGGAGTAACCGATGCCAGGAGAGGCAGCCTTCAAACTCAGCTGTCTAAAATAGCAACTGACTTGGGACCTCCCTGCTGGTTCAGGGGTTAAGTCTCAGCACTACGAAGCTGTCCACAGCCACTTCAGCACGAGTTCGATCCCCGGCCAGGGAGCTTCCCACATGGCGCAGCAGACCTCTCCTGTCTCCCTGCTGCTCCCCTCAGCAGTGGATTTCAGTGGATCCGCCTCTTCTGCTCCCCACTCTGTCTCTGGTGAATCCTCTCACCGCCCCCACCTCTGGCCTACACCCCAGCTTGTATGCATAAATAAATAAAAATAAATCTTAAAAAAATAGCAGGTGACTTGCTTTTCCTCTGCTTCGAATCTTTCCACGCCGCCCTAGGGGAAAAGCCGGGCCCTGAGCCTGGTGTTCTAGGTCCTCTGTGACCTGCTTCCCAAGCCCTCCGCCCCACACACTCTAGACTGAAATCGGGGTGCTGCCCTCCTCCTTCCCCCCCAGGCCTCCGCAAGGTGCAGCGTGGTATCCCCAGAGGTGCACTCACCACTTCCTCCTCCATCTCCTGCTCGCCCTCGCCCAGGCTGCCAGCCCGGATGAACAGCGCCTTCTGCCTCTCGGCCATCTCGTAGGTGGGCTGCATCTCAGGGTCGTCCCGCAGGGTGTCCAGCTTGGGGTGGAACCACTCCGCCTGCGAGGTGCGGTTCAGCGACTCCAGGATGGACAAGGGGTCCTCGGGCCGCTGGTTCAGGATCTTTGTCAGCAGGTTCACCAGGTGCTCATAGCTGGGAGTGGGAGTGGGGACACCGCCAACTCAGTCTACTGAGCTGGGTGCCGGATGCCTGCTCCTCTGGCTGGCACTGGGGACAAGAGAAAAGGCCCTGCCCGCGTGGAGCTGACCTCCTGGTGGTGGAGAGCGGCATTAACCAAGTAGGCCAAATTGTGTCAGGCGGCCTTTTCCAGGGAGACAAGGAGAGCAAGAAATGCCAGGGGCGGGGGATGGGTCACAGTTTGAGATGGGGGGCAGGGGAGATCTCATCAAGGTCACACTTAGGCTGAACTCTGCTTGAATCCCTGGAGAAAGCCATGCAGATAATGGGGGGAAGAGTGGTCTTGAGACATTTTATGAGTCTAATGTAACCTTGATACCAAAATCTCAAGAAAACTAGGAGAAAGGACAATTCCACTCCTGTCTCATTTTACCAAGATAGAGATGCTGAGGGCCTCCCTGGTGGCCTAGGGGTTAAGTCTCAGCGCTGTCACTGCAACAGCCTGAGTTAGATTGCGCCCAGGGAGCTTCCCACATGGTGCAGCAGACCTCTCTTGTCTCCCAGCTGCTCCCCTCAGCAGTGGATTTCAGTAGATCTGCCTGTTCTGCTCCCCACTCTATCTCTGGTGATTCCTCTCACCCCCCACAACTCTGCCCTGCACCTCAGTTCTTCTATGCAAAAATAAAATCTTTAAAATATATAGAGAGGGGGCCTCCCTGGTGGCACAGTGGTTAAGTGCTGTGTTGTGGAACTGTTGGCAGCGGCAACATGAGTTTGACGCCAGGCCAGGAGATTCCCACATGGCGCAGCAGACCTCTCCTGTCGTGCCTGCTGCTCCTCTCAGCAGTGTATTTCCGTTGATCTGCCTGTTCTGCTCCCTACTCTGTCTCTGGTGAACCCTCTCACCGCCCCACACTTCTAGCCTGTACCCCAGCTTGTATGCAAAAATAAAACAAAAATCTAAAATAATAAAATATAGAGATGCCGAATCCCTAAGCAAAATATCAGCAAATGGCATAAATGATTTCTAAAAAGGATGACACACTATGGTCACACTGGACTAGTCACCAGAATGTAAGACTCAGCTGATATTTGAAAACAGAAAAAAGGTATATTTTTATATGAAAATTCATGGTTAATACGTTGAAGGAGATAGCCACAGAGAAATTCTTTGTTAACATTCAACATGCAGTCATGATTTTTTAAAAATCTAGGAAACTGGACCTCCCTGGTGGTGCAAGGGGTTGTCTCAGCACTATGAAGCAATCGCAGCCACTGCAGCACGAGTTCAATCCCCGGCCAGGGAGATTCCCACATGGTGCAGCAGACCTCTCCTGTCTCCCTGCTGCTCCCCTCAGCAGTGTATTTCAGTGGATCTGCCTGTTCTGCTCCCCACTCTGTCTCCGGTGCCTTCCACCCCCCCATACCTCTGGCTTACACCCTAGCTCTAGTATGCATAAATAAATAAAATCTTAAAAAAAAATCTAGGAAATTAAGAACAGAAAGTAATTCTTCATGATCTTGTAAATTAGGGCGTTCCAGTGACCTAACATAGCAGTAAAGAACGGCTGTCTCCTGTGAGGATGCCTGCCTTCTCCACGTCTGCTTAATGGAGTTCCTACTCAACGCAACCTGACATGAAAAAAGAAAAGGCGAAACGGTTGGGGAGATGCACAGCTGCAGGATTAGTGGATGATGGGATTGGGAACGACGGGCAAAGTTTGGGGCTGAGGGTGTGCCTGGCGTGTTGGGGGATGGTGAGGTCGGTGTGGGGGTGGGAAAGGTGGGGGGTGAGCAGTGATGATTCCTAATAGCTTCCATTTGCTTGAGCCAAACACCCTGCTGGGCACCTGGAGCAGTGCTGAATTCTCACTGCAGCCAAACAGATGCCTGAGGAAAACGAGCCCATTTTCCAGATGAGGAAACCGAGGCTTTAAGTTGTGGTCGTGAGGTCAGATGGAACAGCACAACCAGATTCTGAAACCAGGCCGGTGTGATTTTGAAACGTGTTTCAAATGTGTTTTTCGGTGGTGTGGTGACCCTTTGGCACTGTTTGGGGGTGGTGGAGGCTGGGCCTGAATTGGGATGGATAAGCAAAGGTGACACTTTGGTCTGGGCTTTTCCACAAGGGCCTGGCCTGCTGAGGAAGAGGTGAATTTTGACTAGACTCTAGGACCTGAGTCCGAAGCTGACTAGAGATGAAGTCAGGGCTGGCAGGGGCTGAATGATATAGGGGTTTGAAGGCTGTTTGCAGCCGCGAACCTCTCCCCGACGCTGGGGAGCCATGGCTGACTGCGCAGGGGAGGGATAGTCAGCTTGTGCTTCACAGAGACTTGACTTCTCCAACCTCATCTCCCGCCCTGGGCTCCAGCCACACCAGCCTGCGTGCAGTTCCTCAGACAAGTCGCAGTGTTCTGCGCCGAGCACCCTCCCTGCGGTGGCCTCGCCTCCTTCAGGTTCCTGGTCCAATGTCGGCCCCCAGACACCCCCCTTGGCCTCAGGCTACTTAGCGTGGTGCTCCCTGTCCCGACCCTGCCTCCCCCCACCGTGCCATTCCTTCTATTTCACGTCCGCCCTCGCAGCAGAACCTGAGCTTCACGAGGGTGTAATGGGGCTGAGCGGTGTGTCCGGCTGCAGCTGGGTGTCCTAGTGTGCTCCCCGCTCGGGGAGGTTTGCAGGTGACAGGGCCCAGGCTGGAACCCTAGCTGCGGCCACATCCCTGCTATCTTGAACCAAGGACCCAACTTCCCCAGCTTTTCGGTGTCTTGCTCTGTAAATGGGGCGAGCGAGGCGCTTTCAGCGGGGAGGCAGGTGTGAACAGCGCAGTGGCGGCACAAGGCTCGTGGGCATAGAGAAATGCTACCTGCTATCAGCACTTAGTCCCCACCCCTTAGTCTGAGCTAGAAGCTCCCAGAGCAGTGGCTGGTTCCCCAAGTCTAATGAGAGCCGGCGCCTGGGAGGGCTGGGGGTGGGGGTGGGGTCGCCCCCTCGGGTCCCGCCCCACCCGGCCCCTTCTCACAGACTGAGGTCGCAGCTGACGCTGGTCTGCAACAGGTAGGCCTTGGCGTTCTGCACCGCCAGCTCCCGAGGCTCGGGCTCGGGCATCTCCAAATTGTAGGGCATGAAGCCCAGGTCCGAGGGCGAGAACTGAAGGGCAGGGTCGTCCTTCACGTAGGGCCCGTGCTGGCCGCTCTCCAGGAAGTGTGGCTCTGGTCTGTGGTACGGGCCGACGGGGCCCAAGCGCTCCAAGTGCTCCGGCCGGATGTCCTGGTAGGAGGACTCCAGGTGCTCGAAGAAGCTGCCTTGGCCCCGGCGCAGCTGCTGCAGTATCTGGCTGGGGCTGGGGCCCAAGTCTTTGCCCAATTCCTCCAGGTAGGGCTGGGACGGCAACCTCAGCCCCACGTTACTGAGGGACACACCCATGGGCTCGGGGGCACCCAGCAGCACTTCTTCAGGCGGGAAGAGCTCCAGGTTTTCGGGCTGGGGTTGGCTGTCGTCCTGGAGCTCCCAGCGCAGGTTGGTCTGGCTCAGCAGGCCCCGGGGGTCCAGCGGTACCTCCAGCATCTCCTCTGCGACCCGGGCCTGGGACGGGCTGCCTTCCATGCTGCGCCACTCGGAGGGCTGCTCGGAAGGGGGCTCGGGGTCGGGCGGCGTGTCCGACATGGCTGGCGAGGGGTCGAGGGCCCTGGGGAGGAAGGCTGGCACACGGGCGGGCGAGCCAGCGGGTCTGCGGGAGGGCGGGGCGGGCCGTTACCAGGGGCGGGGCGGGGTGGGGGGGTGGGGGCCGGGCTCCGCGCAGGCGCAGCCCCGCGCCCTCGGGCCGGCCGGCGCGGGTGGGGGCGCCCAGCTCCCGCGCAGTCCCAGAGGGCGGCAGAGAGGAGACGGCAGCCACGCCCCACGCCCGCGATCTTTCTTTAATTTTCTCAAAGGCAAACCACCCGCCCGCCCCGCCCGCCCGCCAGCCCGCCTGCCCACCCGCTCCGTCCCGCCCCCGTCAGCTGTTCCCCTTGGTCTCGGCGTCCCCGGCTTCCTCTGCAACCGGGCTGGGCGTCTTCGCAGCGTCCTCCGCGGCGGGTGTGAGAGTCTGGGGGCTCCGCTCTTCCTTCGCGGTCAACCCGCCCGCTGCTGCCTCCTGGTGGCGACGGAAGGAAGAGGAAGCTGGTCAAAGGGGGTGCGGGGGCCCACTCCCGGGGCTGCACCTTGCGCACCAGACCCGCTCCCCCAACCCCCGCCTTGGGCACCAGGCGCACACACCGGGCTGTCCGTACCTTAGACAGGGGGCCCTCGAGACTGGAGTCCAGCAGAGCCGCTTCGGTGAGCCCCGCGTCATCGTCCACGCTGATGAAGATGGCCGGGGTCTCGCACTCGGGCCCCTCCTCCCGGAAATCCATGGCTTCTTCGGGCTGGGGAGGGCCTGGCCGGCCCGAGGGGGCGGCCGACGAGGGCGCTGCCCCGCCCCCGGGCTTCAGCTTCTGTTCCTCCTCCAGCTGTCGCTTTAAGGCCTTCTCCTGGGCAAGCCGCAGGCCGATGAGGTCCTGAGGGGGCCGGGGGGCCGGGGCGGGGGCCAGGGGCTCCAGGTCGTCCTGGGGCGAGGGGCACAAGGGGGCTCAGAGATGGGAGGCGACCAGGACGCTCTCAGAGGACGGTGGGAGGCCAGTACGGTGGGCACAGGAGTATGGGGCACTGTACCCCCCTCTACCCGCAGCAGGAGACCAGGCAGACAGGCAGCCGGGTCGGGAGAAGAGTGGGGGCTGCTGAGGGGTGGGTGGCGCTCACCTCTTCCAGGGGCCCGGCGGGCGCCTCCTTGGTCTCTGGCTCCTGCTTGCTGGTGGCCTCCAGGATGGTCATGATGGAGTTGGGGATGTGCGCTTGCTGGGGGGACAGCAGGGGGCGCTCCGCACAGTGCTGGTGCAGAGCTGAGCACCCCAGATACCTGGCTCCCGACCCTTGACGGTGCTGGGCCCCCCTCTGCCCGCCCCATCCACCCGGCCCCCTAAGGCTGAAGCGAGGGGCCACCCCACCACGGGGGTACCTGATGGGGGGTGAAGGAGCGGACGTGGGCCAGCAGGGGCTCCCGCAGCTCGGGACACTTGTCGAAGACGGCGCTCAGCTGCTGGGGCGGCAGCTGCAGGATGACCTGGAAGCTCTGGGGCTTGGTGCGCTGGCAGCACTTGATGAAGCCCTCCCACACCTTGGGGTACTTCCACACCTGGGCAGGGCGGGCGGGCATCAGGAGGCAGGCGGGAAGGGGCCCTGCAGGGCCCAGGTCCCCGCCATTCATCCTCTGGGCTACACAGCCCCCATCCCTCCGGTCTTTCTCTTCACAAAGGCAACTTGGGAGAAGGGCAGCGAGCGAGAGCGGCTCTTCCAGGCGGCGCTCCTGGGCCAGGCCGGGGCGGGGGCTTTGAGAGCAGGGCCCAGCTCATCACACAGCCGCTTGGAGGGGGCGACATCAGCCCTGCTGAACCAAGGAGGCACTGGGAGGTGCGGGGACGTGTCTGGGGTCACAGGGGCACCAGGGGGCCGGCCAGAGACTTGAACCCAGTCCGGGGGCTGAGGCTGGGCTGGTGTGTGGCGCCCTGGCTTAGAGCCCCCCGCTCCCAGCGGCTCCTGGAAGACAGGCCCATCCCCGCACTCGGCGCGCATCCTGGCCAGGCGGGGGACACCTGGGGCGCACCCCAGCCCGCCCCACCCCGTCATGCTGCCGCCCTGTAGCCAGGGTCACCGGTGTGGCGGGGAGCGGGCTGGCAGCTGTCGGCAGCGCTTGCTCTCCTCGCCCCGGCTCCTTGGGGGCGCGTGGGCCAACGGGCCGCACGAGCCCAGGGCTCTGCCTCGTCCGCCTTCCGCGGCCTGCGCAGCCCTGCCGGGGCGGGTTACCTGCTTCATGATGAGGCGGGACAGGATGTTCATGACGAAGCCCCCCAGGCGGGGGTACATGGTCAGGGACTGGATGACGGTCCTCATGAGCAGCATGGGCAGGGGGCTCTGCTCCATCAGCTGCTGCATCACCACGGCCAGCACCTCCGACGTGTACACGTTCCGCTCCGCGAAGCACAGGTTGGTGGCTGCGAGGAGGCGGAGAGCGGGCCTGTCCTCGCTGCTGTGCTGCCCCGGGTGTGGGCGCCCCACTTCCTGGGGATTTCCTGCACCCCGCAGCAGGTCTCTTTCTGAGGGGACCTGGTGGCTGGTCCTGGGGAAGCCCAGGGGCGGGGTCCAAGGGAAACGACGCCCCTGAAAGCCCGGTACTGGCAAGGGGAGACGCGGCCCTGTCTCTTTGGGGACAATCCTCGGGAGACCGAGACGGGAAACGCTGCCAACCCCGGGGACCTGTGTGGCTGGCAAGGGCGGCAGGGCACCTCCACCCCTACTGGACGGGAGGCTGCTGACTCCCCCCAAGACGCCGGGCACAGAGGCCCTGGCTGAGAGCAGGCTGGACTCCCTGCGACTCCCCCGCACCAGGGCACAGAGCTGGCACAGGCCTAGGGTGACGTGGGGGGCACCACAGTAGAGTAAGGAAGGAGGGGTGAGAGGAGGAAGCCGGTGGACGGTGCTCCCAGCTGGTGTTCCCAGCTCGGCAGCTGGTGGCAAGAGGGCCCAGGGAGGGCCGGCACAGCATGAGCCCCATGAAGGCAGGCCCTGGGCTGCTCCCTCAGCAGTGGGTTGTGGGAACCAGCACTCAGTGGGATTAGTAGTGCTCTGACCCACTGTTAGTGGGGAGAGCCCGGGAACTCCTCTGAACCCCATCTCGCCAAACACCACTTGCCAGGTAAGTCTGAACCAGGAAGTCTTTATTGAGCCAGAAGAGAGGCCCCCAATCCTTGAGAGGCTAATGGAAAACGGGGGGGGGGGGGGCTTCTGAGAAAGGGGAGGACAGAAGCACTGCAGGTGGGCTGGGGCAGGAAGAGGGAAGGCAGGGGTCTAGGCCACAGGGCTGCAGAGTGTGGAGTAAAGGAGGAAAGTGCCAGAGAGGACCTGCCAGCACAGGGAGCGCACAGGGGCCCCCCGGCCAGGAATCCGGTGCAAGGCCCCAGGAGTCTTTAGAAAGCCCAAGCCTCCCTCCCAGAGGTCCTGAAGAGCTCAAGTCCAACCACCTCCACAGCCTTTGGGCCAGGGGGCCAGGCAGTTTCCTGGTGGTTCCAGTCTGACCGCATTTCCTGACCAGGTCCCCTCCTCAAGCCACAGATGAGGCCAGTTCAGCTCTTCTGTTCCAGAACTAGGCCATACTAGAACATTCCTTGGCTTCTGCAAAGTTCCTCCTTTCTGTAGCGCCCCAATACCTCAACCCTATACTCATCCTTCTAGTCTCAGCTCGGGTGTCCCTCCTCCAGGAAGCCCTCCTTGATGTTCCACACCAGGGAGGGTCAGATAGCCCTCCACCCCTGTTCCTGGTTCCCATGTCCCAGCCCTGCACACTCTGGGTTGTTACTGTCGGGGTGGACTGTGACCCTGGGAGGGCAGGACCAGGCTACCTCCACCCCAATAGTGTACCAGCTCCACTCCGCACTGGGCTGAGCAAAGGTGCTAGGGCACTCTGTTTCCGGATCAGACCACTGGGGCAGACCTAGTCACTGAACAGCGCAGGCGTAGCAGTGAATGCCACGGCAGCTCAGATGAGGGGCCTGGCGCCTGCGCAGTGTGCAGACAGGCCTGGGCCCTGAGCACAGAGCGACTAGTCGAGTGGGCGTGGCCGTGCAGCCAGGGGCCTGGAGCTGCAGGGCAGAGCAGCGCGCTGGGAGCCGCCAGCTGGGGCCATGGAGATCAGCGATGGGGGGCCGTGTGGGGAGAACAGGGGCTTCCGAAGGCCAGGACTGGCCCATGTCTCCAGGGCTGGCTACTGGTGCCTAGGCAGCTGTAGCCAGGCCCATTCTCGCCCTGGATCTTGTTTCCCCAAGCAAGCTCAGGGGGCTAACTCTGGGCGCAGGGTCGTGAGGTCTACGAACTCCCTCAGATCGTACACAAACCCGTGTGAAGGCATCATCGCCCGCAGGAGTGGGCCTGTGGTGTCCTGAGGCTGCCGAGGGGCTTGGGGGTGAGCCCGCCCCCCTGGGTGTCCCGCCGCACTGCCGCCCACCAGAGCGTCAGTGCCACCTCGGCCGGTGTGGACGTTCTATTTTCACAAGCTCTTCTCTTGCTCTAAGAATTTCTGAGGGAATACGCTGAGGAAGGTGAGGGCGGAAGTCACTACGGAGCCACTTCAGGCTAGACAGGAAGCCGAGCGGCCAGGAGGGGGCCCCCAGCCCCCAGTTACGGGAGTGGTGGAGTCAAAGAGCAGTGTTCCTCGTGGCAAGGCCCCCTCTGAGGGAACGCAGAGCATCCGCACAGGGCAGCGCTTTGCAGAGCTGAGGCGCGGGGCCTCCCCCGGGGCCCTGTGGTGGGACCGGGACGCCAAGCCAGGCCAGGCAGCAGCGTCGTTCCCACCAACCCCTCAGCTGCTGTGTGGCCCACGACAAGGCTCTAACCTCGCACAGGCCGTGTGCACGCTCCTGCCTCAGCTCAGGCCCGACCGCGCCTGCGCCCCACCAGGCTGCCGCCCGGGTGCTCCTAGCAGCTCCCCAGTGGCGCCTCTGGCCCTGCTGGGCTGTGGGCTCTGCTTCCTTCTGTTCCTCAGGTGAGAGGGGAAGAGTGGGTGCCCCACTTTTCGTGAGGACTGCTCTGTGCCAGCGTACAGTAGGCGCATCCGTTCCGCGGAGGAAGGGTGGGAAAGAATGGGGGGAGTGGGGCGCTGTGCAGGGCGGCAGGCGGCAGATGCCAACAGTGGCACTGGGGTGACCGAGGTTCTCACGGTGCACAGCAGCCAGCGCACTCAAGGGGTGGGGGCGCCTCACCTTTGATGATGGACTTCATGTCGCACTTCACCGAGTCGATGTTGTGTAACGCGATCAGAAGCTCTCCGGGGTTCAGGGGGGACAAGGCCGAGTTGCCCTCACCTGCAGTGGGTGGAGTGGGGATGGGGGGAGACAGCACAGAGGCCTAAGTGAAGAAATGGGTATGAGCCCCCCCAAGTCAAGTCCGGGGCAGGTGCTGACTGAAGACCAGGCGCCTGCTTCGATGGGACTCCTGCTCGAAGGGCTCGGGCAGGGAAGAGACAACACGCGGAGGGGACGGCACGGGGCAGCCGCCCTCCTCGCAGCCCGAGGTCTCCACCCGCCTCCTGTGCCCGCTGCCTCCACCTCTCTGGGCAGCAACACCCGAGAGCTGCCGGCAGCTTCTCCCTCCGTGCTCACTGGGCCAGCACCCCAGCAGTCCAAGCGCAAGGCACTTGCTTCACAGGACTGGCTGGGGGCCGGTGCAGGCCTTGCGGGGACCGAAGGGTGCAGCGGAGGTCCCCCCAACCCGCCAGGATGGACGCCCTGGGAGCTGACGTGGCCCTTTCTCCCTGAAGGTTCATCACGCGTCCCCCCATTCTGCACACCGGGGACCCCTTCCTCCTTCCTGCCTGGCCACCAGAGCTGGGGAATAGGGAGCCAAAAGGGAGGGCGACGGGGCCAGGGCCGGGCCGGGGAGCACTGCACCTACCGTGCTGGGTGCCCAGCAGGCGGTTGAAGACCTCTTTGACCACGATGGGGTTGAGCTTGATAAGTTTGGGCAGGGCCTGGATCACCTCTTTCTACAAGGGGAGGGCAGCGGAGTCAGCCATGTCCCCCAGCCCAGCTGCCCCAGCTGCTCGCCCCGGGAGGGGCCGGCCCGACCCAGCCCCGTATCAGAGCCCTTCTTGTCCCCGCCGCCGACTCGCCTGCGGGTGCAGCATCCCCCCTCCCGGGAGACAAGCTGACAGAGGCTCCTCGGGAAGGACAGTGGGCAGGGGAGCCCGGGGGCGTCCTAGTGCTGGACCTCAGGATGGTCTTGCACACGTGGGCACGTGCGTGGGGGGGGCGGTCCCATCTGACAGAGGAGGAAGCTCGCGGGAGGGGGCAGCTGCCGTCTCGGAGGAGGCCGGCGCAGGGGAGACCGGGCGGTGTGACCAGCGAGGTGCCCCAGCAGCTGCGTGGCGGCCGCGCTGCCTCCTGCCCGCCCTGCGCGGGGCCGGCCCGAGGGGAGCAGCCCGGCCGGTACCTTCTCCAGCCCATTGAGCACCGGGATGAGGAAGCGGACGTCAGGCAGCCGCTTGTGGTAGAGATCCCGGACCCGCTTCACCAGCTCCGGGGAGGGCGGGACTGCAGGTGGACGAGGTGGGTGAGGGTGAGCCCGAGAGGGGGAAAGGGAGTGGGGATGGGGTCCTTGGGCCTTGGCTTCTCAAATGCAGTGAGCAAGACTGACCCAGACAGAGAAACCAAGGCCCAGGAGCGCCCAGCTGCCTCCCCACTGGGCCAACCACCTGGGAACCCGGCAGCAAGCCCCCGGTCCTGGGCGTGGGCAGGGGGAGGTGGTGAGGAAAAGGGACGAGCTGGGGGGTCACCGGGGGCACCTTTGTCCGTGAGGCTGTGCAGACATCGTGTGACCAGCGTCTCTGCCCCTTTGGGGCAGTTTTCCACCAGCAGGAGCAGCTCTGGCGAGTTCATGCCCATTCCTCGGATCTAGAGGAAGAGACAGGTTGGCAGGGAGGGCAGGGGGAGGGGCTGGTGGACGTGGGGGGCGCCCAGGGTGAGCCCCAGGCCTTGGCTCAAGGTGGCCGGGGGGTGCTGGGGCTCTGGGTGAGACCCGGCGGCAGAGGCCGCAGGCCGACGTTAGAATGGGAGGAACACCAGGACCGGCGCGGGGCAGCGGCTGTAACTACCCGAGGAACAACCTCGGGTAACCGGTAACACAGACAAATCAGGCCGCCTACACCTCAGCCGAGGACAGTGTCCCGTGGCCATTCCACTTCATTTAAATGGGGAGGCGGGGAGATGACGACTGGTGACAGGGTTCGGGGAATGTGGGGACAGCGGGCCGTGGGCCGGGCAGAGGCCCCCGCCTCCTGCGCCCACCCGCTCCCGAGGCCTGCGCCAGCCGCTGCAGGCCGGGCCGCCAGGGGCCACAGCTTCCTCTGCCCAGAAACAGCCGGCAGTGAGGCGCGACCTCTGCCTCGGGAGCTCACATGCGGATGGGAGCTGCTTCCTCGCCCGCCTGCTCCCCTCACGCTTCGGGGGGGAACACCCTTGTTCTGGGTGGCAGGTATGAGGGATGAACCTACCCCTGCTCGCTTTTTGCTATGACGTAAATTTTCCATAATAAAAAATGTCAAGGACAGCTAGAGGTACAAAGTGATTTCAAAGCCAGCTGCAAATCAGAAGGGGCAGAAACCCCTAATTTCAGGCGCTGATTTACAACTAGGTCGCTTCTCATGGGGAGGACCCCGTGGCTCAGGCTCCAAGAAGCTGGGGCTCTCGCCTCAGCAGGCAGCGAAGGTCAGCTCGCCGGCATCGTTCCAACTCTGACCGAAGGGGCCCAAGTTCACACAGTGAGGAAGGGGGAGGGGAATGTGAACCCCACCGTCCAACACCAGGCTCTTGGCTGCGGGGCCGCCCTGCTGTCACCCCGTGCAGCAGAAGTGTGGCGACCTCCCCCAAACCCGGGAAAGCGCTGGGGCTGGGCGGGCCCGGGCGCCTCACCGGCTGCTCGATGACCCTGAGCACCGTGCGCTTGATGTCGGCGATGGCCTCTGTGTACACGGCCGCCAGCTCGTGGATCAGCTTGTGGTTCTGAGGCAGGAGGGCCAGGTAGAGGTACAGGCACTGCTTCACAGTCTCCTCGGTCCAGGGCGCGGCCACCTCTGCCAGGGCAGGGCGAGGATCAGGGGGGCCCCCGCCTGGGTCTGTCCCTCCAGAGGGTGGGCAGCGGAGGAAACAGGCCGGGCCACAACCCCCTCAGCAGCCTCTGTGCAGCGTTCCCACCTCAGCTCCAACCTCAACCGCCACGCAGCCAGAGGGGTCTCTAAGCACAGTCCGACTGGCACCCACAGCCCCGTGCCCTGGGAAGACCCCTTCTTCACTTGACCCCCTGCCAGGCCCTGCCTGACAGTCCCCAGGGCTCCCCAGGCTGCTCCTCTGCCGCAAGGCGCACCCCCAGCCCGCCTGCGGCTGCCCCCATCCTCTGGGCAAGGCCAGAGCTGCCCGCCACAGCCCGAACCTTCCCGCTGAAGGGCCTGTTCTCCAGCGGCTGGGGTCTCCTCGTGACAATTCTGGGGAGCCCGGGGTTGTGCTGCGGAAACAGGCCCTCCAGCAGCCCCCCACTGGCCAGCTCCCCTCGCCTGGCCTCCCCACCCAGCGCCTCCAGGCCGCAACTCATCGTCCCCAGGGGCTGCACAGGGCTCAGCTCCGGTCCAGCTCGGGGCCCGGGAGGTGCTACGCGCGATGAGCCTGCGCCAGACCTGTGTCCTTGTCCGCGCCGAACAGCACCGAGGGCGGGTTGGGATGGACCAAGAGCTGCAGGTAGTTCAGGGCAAACTTCTCCACGTACTCTCGCAGCTGCTCCTTCTCGTACATGCGCTTGATGAACAGCAGGGCCTGGGAGCGCACCTGAGGGCGGGGGGCGGATGGCGGCGGGTGGGCGGGCAGCCCCAGCGGAGGACAAGCCCGGCGGGACAAGGGCTCTTGCCATCACCCGGCCGCGAGTCCTCAGCCCCAGCGCTCCTCGCTCTGCATCGTGCCTGCTGCGCTCTACATGGAAGGGCCGCCTCAGGTCCTGAGGGGTATGCGAACGCCCCTCCCACCACTGCAGCCCCATCTTGGGCTCCCAGAGCTGGCTGGGTGGGGCTTTGCGCCCAGCAGCCCCGGCTGGAGGCAGCCAGCGGGGGCATATTATTAAGTAGACACCAGCACCAGGAAGAGCTTGGTGAAAGGCCGGAGCAGGCCAGCCAGGGGCCCTGCCTTGCGCGCCGCTCCTGCTCCGGCGCACATCACGCAGTCTAGCGCCGGCTCGCCTGCCCCTCCCTGCCCCGCACCTCTCAGGCTCCCCCTCAAGGGCCCTGCGGCTGCAGGGACGCTCGGCCACCGCCACCGAGCACGCTGGGGCCGCGGCCCGACAGGCCCTGCCGGCGGCTCTCTGGGTCAGCACAGCACGGATGCCGAGGGGCTCCCCAACACGTGAGGGTGTATTCCAAACAGCTACGTGCCACCCAAAATGGAAAAACCACCACCAGAAACCCTGCAGGACAGGGTGAGGCCCAGAAAGAAGCGTTCGGGGGAAGGTGGGAGAGCGGGGGCCCGTGTCCCGGCACAGAGGAGACCGCGGGCTGCGGGGGAAGCGCACAGGGCCCGCGGGGTCACCTTGTCCTTCTCGTGGGAGCTGAGGTCCAGCAGGACATGCAGGTACTGGAACTGGCGCGACGGGCGCTTGAAGATCAGGTCTCGGAGAGTGGACATGCCCAGGTAGGTGCGACTCTGCGCCGGGAGGGCAGGTGCTCAGGCAACGGCAGCGAGGCCTGGGGGTGGCTCCCGGCCTGCCCCCCGCCCCCCAGGTCCCAGGCTGCAGGGGGAGACTCTGGCTGGCCCAGGGGCCGGAAGGGCCGGAGGCTGCTGCTCACCTCGTCCTCACAGTACTTGCGAATCACCTCCAGGGCACTCTCGGTGATGAGGGGTGCCTCCAGCACCACCTTGGTGAAGATCCTGGGGGGTGTGGGGGGGGACATGGGAGGGGCTGCAGGAGAGGACACCGCTTCCCAGCCCTGCTGCCTTGCAGGAATGCAGAACTAGCACAGTCCTCCCTGAGAAACAGCTCCATCAAGCCCCTGGCGACAGCTTTGGGGGCAAACACTGCCAGCCGGGCACCCTGGGCAGTCTTCACCTCCCTGCAACTCAGCGTCTCCCCCTTTGTCAAATGGGAGTCCTGACTACTCGTCTACAACAGCAATCGGGGTGGGGCGGGGGATGATGGAGGTGGGGAAGGAATTTATTTTTGATGTGGTGGCCACAAAAGGACACTCTGAGATGACATGTGAATTGAGGGCGGTGGGAGGAGTCACCCGCACAAAGGGAGGAGTGGGGAGAGCACCCGGCTGGAGAGAATAGTAATTGCCAGCCCTGAACTAGGCATGTTTGAGGAACAGAAGACAGAGGCCAGTGCGGCTCGTGTTTGGGGCAGTGAGGAGCAAGGGAGCAAATAAAAGGTTGAAGAGGCTGTAGAGACGGGATCACACAAGGTCCCGCAGGCCAGAGTCAAGGAGGCTGCATTTTATCCCAAGGGCAATGGAGAATCATGGAGGGTTCCTTTAATAGGAAAGTACAAAGACAGGAATGACATTTTAAAATGTCACCAGGCTGCTGGTAGGAGAATAGATGAGCTGGAGGCTGAGAATAGGGAGGAAGCAACAGACTAACTCAGAAAGGAGAGCGGGAGAAAAGTTCACCTCCAAAACAAGCTCATGGGGCAGGTGCGGAAGAAGTGGGGAAGCAGCCCAGGGACTGGGCCCAGGGCCCCGAGGAAATCCTGCACGCCCCAGAGCGCGGGAGAGAAGCGACGGGTGCGTGAAGAGTGGGCTCGGTGGTGAGGAGAAAAGGTCGGAAGCCAGGAGGGGAAGGCAGCACGCAGGCGGGGGCTCCTGGGACAGAAGCAGGCGGGGGCCCCTCACCCGTCCTTCTGGTCTGGCTTCTCCTGCAGGCCGGACAGCAGGCGGATGAGGCAGTCCTCGTACTTGTCCAGGGCGCCCGAGGCCAGGTAGGCGCTGTACTCCTGGTAGAGCCAGGCGAAGGCCAGGTCCAGGCGGGCCCGCACGTCCTCCAGGATGAAGGACAGGACCTCCGCCTTCAGGCCCGCGTCAAACTGCGTCACCAGGCTGGCCAGGATCTTTATGCGCACCTGACAGGAAGAGTGAGCACGTGTCGGTACGTGGGGGACAGCCCCGGGCACCCCGTGATGGAGTTCTGGGACGACTCCGCGCCAGGCTTGGGGACCCCCAGTGCAGACCCAGGGCTAAGTGGGAAGGCAAGTTCCACTTGTGTGGGGAATAAAGATAATACAAGGGGAGAAGTAAATCAACCATTGCAAAATGAAGTGAGCTTCTCACAACGCTGTGGAGTTGTCAGCAGCTATGGCACGAGTTCGATGCCCGGCTGGGGAGCTTCCGGCATGGCGCAACAGACCTCTCCTGCCTCACCCGCTGCTCCCTTAAGCAGTGTATTTCGGTCGATCTGCCTGTTCTGCTCCCCACTCTGTCTCTGGTGAACCCCCCCACACCTCTGGCCTGCACCCCAGCTTGTACGCATAAATATTTCTTTAAAAAATGAAGTGAGCTTCTACGAGTGGCGCCTCCACATGTGAACACATGGAAGCTGGAAGGAGGCCCCGACGCAACTGCGTGTCACCCCCGCAGCCGCTCTGTGCGCACAGAGGTCGTGTCAATGCCTCTCCACCACCTCACCCTGTGCGGAGCTGCTGCCGTCTCCTCCCTTTCACAAAGGACAGAAGGGAGGCTTGAGAGAGGCTGGCCTAAGGCCAGGATTCCAGGCCGGCGGCTGCAGGGGACTAGCAGGGCGGGCTGGGGGGACGGGCACACCTGGGCTGCCCCGCTGCAGGCCACGGCCTTCTCAGCCCGCAGGATCCGCTTCACAGCTCCCAGCTTCATGGCCTCAACCTGGGCATCCGTCAGAGGCTTCAGCACATCGCTCAGGCGGAAGATCTTCTTGCGCCCCCCAGCGCCCGCCAGTCTGCAAGGAGAGCAGCGACAGGCAGTGATGGGGCACCCAGGCGCACACGGTGGCGCCCGCCCCAGGCCCCAGGCTCGCGGCCCCTCTCTGACTCCCGACTGGGGCCCACGGGTCACGGCGGGGTGAAGGGTGAGGATGAGCTTTTGCTCCTGTGAGGCGTGTCCAGGGCAGGCCTCGGCAGAGATGATGTGCGAGTGGGGATGTGAATGAAGCCAGTAGCGGGACACACAAACGCGGCGGCGTGAGCCGCCAAACGGACAGGAGCCTCCTGGTGGGGACCCGCTGGGCTGTTCGAGGAACACCAGGAGGACAGTGAGCCAGTGGAGGGCACCAGGGGGCAGGGGGCTTGGTGGGGCAGCACAACAGGCGTGGCCCTGTCGCCAGGCCTGGGTGGGGGCACGGGCAGGACTGGCCCGGTCTCGTCTGCGAGGGAGGAATGACGAGAACGGTGACGGTGACGGTCAGCAGCACTCAGCATTCAGGAACTCTCCGGATACTGGACATCGCGGCCATGCTCACCCCCAGGAGCCAACGGAATTCCCTAGCCATACCGTGAACCAATGCTATTCTCCTTGGGCCCTGGGAATACCATCATCCCAATTTTAAACAGAAGGGGCATTTTCGTGGAAACCAACTAAAGTTCGGTGGTCACCGCGCTGACTCCAGGTTCAGACAGGTTCTCATCCAGACCACCCGTCTCTCCCTCAGACACGGCTGAGCCCTGCGCCAGCACGGGACTCACCGGGGCTGTGTGACGGGGATGATGGGCTCCGGCCGCCGCTTGGCCTGCGGGGCCTCCTCCTCCAGGGTGGACATGGAGGCCAGGGAGCCCACCACGGAGATGGCCTGGCCCTGGGCTGACAGGCGCCGCTTGATCAGGACGCTCTCTGGCTTCACCACCTTCTCCTCCTTGGGCTCCTCTTTGCACTGTTTGGTCTGCTCCACGCCTGGGGAGGGAGCCAACAGAGCGGGCCCGTCAGACCCCCGGCTCCCGCCAGTGCCTGCCGTGCGCCAGGCCCTTCGCCGAGGCTCAGGAACACAAAACCCGCCTGCCTGCACAGCGCCACCTGGAGCACGCTCACCCTCGGTCCCCAGCCCGCGCGTCTGGCCTGCGCTCACCCCGGAAACGCCATTCGCGGCTAGCGGGAGGGAAGGGCGACAGGCCCTTGGAAACACGCCGAGGCTTCCAGCAGGCGCTAACCCTCGGCCTGGCCTTTCCACCCGGGAAGGAGCCCTGGGCACACGCGCGCACGCGGGCATCAGACTTGGCTCACGGCGGCTCTCGTCACGACAGTTCAAAGCCGGGGACAGCACACGTGTCCAGAAGGGTGGACAAGCAGACAGTGGCTCATTCACAACATAGAATATTACCAAGTAATAAATAATAATAATAATAATTAAAACCAAACTACTGGGCACACGACATCGATGAGTCTCAAAAACGTCTGCTGAGCAAAAGAAGCCAGACATTCCGTGGCCCCACTGACAGGAAGTTCAAGCCCAGGCAAAGCTGCCCTGTGGGGACAGAAGTCCGCACGGTGCTTGTCTCTGGCGGTGGGGCAGTGGGTGCTGACCGGGAAGGAAGAGCGGTGGAGACAGCCCAAGTCTCCAGGGAGGGCTACTCGGGCAGGGTCTCTGGCTCTGGGAAGCTGGACTGAGGTGCGTGCTTAAGAGTCACGGGCTTGGCCACGCGCACGTTTCACCTCAGCCGTCCTGCTGGGGGGGGACATGGCGGTTGGGCGACCTGACCGGCGTCACCCAGCTACTACGTGTCTGACAACGGTTCATCTCAGACCTCAAACCGGGGCTGCGGGAGTTCAAAGCCGAGGGCCTACGCACTGAGCACACCACACACCTACGGGACCCCTGACCAGTCACACCTACGATCTCACGTGACCTTCACCTGCGCCACCTGGGGAGACGCAGCAGGCAGCGGCGACGCCGGGCCCGGGTCAGCCGCACGTGACACCCACCTGGCCCGAGTCCCGCGGCCGTCATCTGCGTGGCCATGAGCCGAGCCAGGTGCTTGATCTGGGCTTCCGTGCCCGCCGACTCCACCGGGGTGTAGATGGCTTGGAAGGAGGCCGGCATGGCCTCGGGCAGGTACACCATGCTGATGAGGACCTGCGGAAGGCCCAGGGTCAGGAGCCCGCCCAGGCCCGTGCTGCGGGAGCGGCGTGACTTAGACAGACCTGGGCCTGCTCTGGCGGAGCTCAAGCTCCTGGGCCGTCAGAGAGCACGGGAATAATGGTGCGGTGTGTTGCAGGAGGGGACGTGAAGGGGGCCACGAGACATGTCAGGACGCCAGGGACCGCGCTGGCTCCTGGGGAAGTGCCTCTTCCTGAGAACGGAGAAGCGGGCGAGAGTCAGGCCCGCACAGGGTTAAGTCTTGCAGGGGTTGGGGGCAGGTTCTCCAGGACCGGAGCAGCATGGGGCACCTGCCCAGAGTGGAAGGAGGTGCAGCGAAGACTCATGTGGACTGGAAATGGGCTTACAAAAAAAAATGAGTATCCTATTTGTCAAGGCACACCCTGTCAAGAATCATAGCAAAAGGTAATTTTAATTCTGTACATGCTTGGCACTTTCAATGAGTACTCTAACAATATAGCTATAACAGAACGACGGGATTACTACAAATCAACGCGGGTGGGGTGGCCCTTAGGCGGAAACTTGGATCTTTAAATGCTTACACTGGGAAAGAAAACTTGAAGTTAAGCCAAGTACTTAACTTCAAACTTTGGGGTGAAACATTCAATAAGGAGCAGGCAGGAAACAAAGCAGGAAGGCAAAGAAAGGGCATCAACCAAACTGAGCGCACGCACACCAGCAAGTCTACGGCGAGAGAGAGGGGACACAGGACCGGGGACCAAGGGGGGTGTCACTACAGAGGAAGCGGGAACTACGGAAGCAAAGATGCCTGGGCCGGCCCTCACGCCCGTGACCGGAGCAGACATGCGTCCAGAGCGCGGTGAGAACACGGCACGAGCAGCTAACAGGAGCCACGGCAGCGGGGCCCGGGGCAGCTGAGTTTGCATTTTATCTGGAAGGAAGAGTCAGAGCGGGGATCTGAGCGGGGAACCCACACCTTGTGATGAGGAAGAGCCCTCTGCTGCCAGTGCCAGGGGCTCGGGGGAGGGGCAGGGCTTGGATGGTCAGGGGCGAGGGAACAGAGGCAGAGTGAGAAGGGCGGCAAGGAGCTTAACACCCAGGTTTCAGGCCTGGAGCTCACCAAAGAGATCTGAGCTGCAGAGAAACGCCTCTCAGTACCTTCCTGACTAAAACCCCACTCCCTCTGCCTGACGGCTAAGCTCCTTGGAGCCTCCAGGCGGAGAGAAGGCAGCCTGGGGGTGACTGCAGGGGCTGCGGGAAGAGGCGCTCTCCGGAAGCACACAACAGGAAGGGCTGGGCGCGCGACCGTCAGGCCACACCCCAGGCCTCCCCGCAGCTCAAAGGAAGCCAGTGATTCGCTTCGGAGCAGGAGACCTTGGCGAACCGCAGCCCGCTGGCCCCCCACCCCACCAGCCAGCAGCTAGTTCACTGGGCTAACCCCAAGTTAATAGACTCGCCTCTTCAAAGGAGAGGAGTGGGAGTAAGATGACGAAAGAGGGGTGGTGAGAAGTGAGTTCCTGGAGAAGTAAAACCAGAGAGAGGCCACCCGAAGTCCCAAGGCCCTCGGGGCCGTGTCCACCCAGCACTGAAGACAGAGGACACGTGACGTCAGCCGGGGAGGCCCGCACTGCGGGGTGGGCCAGCGAGCTCGCCTTCCTGTCCGGGGAGACGGCCCCCAACCCCTGCTCACCAGATTGGCCACGTTGTCGGGTGTCAGCAGAGGCTGCAGGAACTCTGCGGTGATATCCGTGTCTGACTGGCCAGAAATCTGGGTGGAGGCCTTTGAGGTCCCTGATGGGCCTGGTTCCAAGTCCTTGTCCTCGTCATCTTCCCCGAGGTTGGGCTCTGGGGTGAAGAGACAAGCTGTGGCTCTGGAGAGAGCAGCCGCCCGCCCGCCCCCCTCCCAGGGCCTCGGGAAGGCCTGCCCCCAGGCACCTCAGCTGCAGGAGCAGGGCACTGATGGACAGGCCTGGGCAAGGCCGGCTCTGCCCTTGGTCGCCAAAGGACCCTGGGCGACCATGCGCCTCTCTCTGGGCCTCAGTTCTCCCGGTGTGGACCGGGAGAAAGCCGCAAGAGCCCGGCCACCACACCGAACTCCCAGGAGACCAAATGGTCAAATGATGACTTCACAGAGTCTCACCGTTTAGTGCAACACTGCTCGACCTCACCAGAAGTCAGGAAAGTGCAAAAGCACCAGTGAGAAGGTGCTGCTGCCCATGTGCCCGACAGAGTAAGAAGGCTGAGGGACCACGGGTAGCAGGGAGGCGGCATGAGGAAGGGAAATTGGCAGGGCCCCTGAAGAGCAAGTTGCTAGCCGAGAGCATGCACACTTCTCTGACGTGCGGAGCAGGCCACGTCACAGTTATCTATCCTGAGCACTCAGACAGCAGCTAATGCAAGATGTACAGAGAGCCCAGCGGACCGCCGGTCCCAGAGAAGCGGCGCGGACAGGCAGGGTGAACACAGCACGGCAGCTCCGGCCCCAGGGGAAAAGCTGGTTGCCCAGTCTTCCGCAGAGGTTCACGCAGCTCTGTGTCTTACAGAAACGGAAAACCTGCATGTTCAGTATGGTGACAGTCCAGTCAAAAAGCCAGGAGTTGGCTGAAATGTTTCGCTGCGTCTTAAGAAGAGCTCGCCAGGTGTGTGCGGAAGGGCTGACAGCCTTGCGGTAATGCGGCGTCTCCACAACTGTCACAGCGGCCAAGCCCAGAGAACAGGCACCGGATATGCAAATGGCCAACACGTCGACAGCCTACCTGGTCCGACCCCAACAGGTGCAAAACCGAAATCTCAGCCCAGGAAGCGACCTGTACCCCGAGGATTTACCAAGGCTGGTATAAACAGGGACACTGGTACTCACACACGGCTGTGGTTGGGGTCACCACAGCAGCTCTTGGGAAAGCGTTTTAGCAACAGTCATCAAGAAGTAAAATGCACCCAGGGCAATGGGCGCGTGGTGTCCTCAGAGCCAATTTTGAGGTTATTTCCTACTCAGGAAGAAACCAAGCTCCCCGGGGAAGTGGCTGGTTCCGTGGCCAGGGCAGGGCAGTACAGGGACGCCTGAACAATCTCATTGCACCACAAAAAAGGACTATTTGGAAACTAGCGGGGCAGAGTAAATGGACACAGGAACCAACTTAAAGACTCCTGCTGGCAAGCCTGAGGCAACCTGAGCACCCAAATGAGCCACAGTGACAGAATGTAGTCCAGAGAGTAAGAACCCACAGTCCATGCTGCGCAAAAAACGGGAAGGAGAAAAGAACCCTTTCCTACAGTGAACAGTGGCCTACGTAGCCCTTTTATCTTTAAGAAGCTGGGTGGCTACCCCCTTAACCCCATGACCAGAGTTCCTACCCACACTCAGACCAACTGACACCCCCTCCTTGACACCACACAAGGTCAGGGCACCCCTGCTGTTGTGACCCTACTGAAGCATGGCATCTGCACCCAGCCCAGGGACGAGAGCAGACGACCCAAACGCAGGGACAGTGTCCCGAAGACCCCGACTATGCAGAAGGCGTGGCCAGTGGACAGAGAAGGCGGAGGGACCAACTCAGGAGCTACTTCAAGACAGTAAGTTTAAAGGAATACAAAATTGAAATCGGGGCCTCCCTGCTGGCGCAGGGGTTATGTCACAGCCTATGAAGCTACTGGCAGCCACTGTAGCACGAGATTGATCCCCAGCCAAAGAGCTTCCCACACATGGCGCAGCAGACCTCTCCTGTCTCCCCGCTGCTACCCTCAGCGGTGTATCTCAGTAGATCCACCTGCTGTGCTCCCCACTGTCTCTGGTGAACCCACTCAACCCCCGCACCTCTGGCCTACACCCCAGCTCTTGTATGCATAAATACATAAATCTTAAAAAAAAAAAACGCTGGACAAAAATTCACTTTCAGTACACAAGCCCTCTGCCCGCCCCCCCACCCCCACCTTGCGGGACGTGTCCTGGGGCTGGACACAGTGAGTGCCACTGCGCCCCTCGACCTACTCTTCAGGGAGTGACACGGAGTGCCCATCAACAAGGGGCTGGTGAAAGTGGTCCCTGTGCACCCGCACTGCTGTGACCCCCTTAAAAGGGAACAGCCTCCCCTATGCAGATACAGAAAGCTGCGTACCTTTGACCATGAGGAAAAAAAGAGCGGTACCTATGTCATGCTTTTGATCAAAATTAATTCCTTTTTTAAAAGATTTATTTATTTATGCATACAGGCTGCGGTATAGGCCAGCGGTGTGGGGCGGTTGAGAGGGTTTACCAGAAACAGAGTGGGGAGCAGAACAGGCAGATCAAAGGAAATACACTGCTGAGGGGAGCAGCGGGCGAGGCAGGAGAGGTCTGCTGCACCATGTGGGAATCTCCCCGGCCGGGCATCGAACTCGCATTGTGGCTTCCGACAGCTCTACAGCGCAGTGCTTAACCACTTCGCCACCAGGGAGGCCCCTAATTCCTTATTTTTTTAAGTAGGGGAAAAAAACGATTCTTTCATAGATTTTCTAGGAATAGACAAGTAATCAAAAAAATTCCTTTGGAGTAAGAAAGGCTGCTATGGTTGATGCCAATGACAAAGACAACCATGAAAAAAGTACTTTTAAAAGAAAGCCCAGTAACAATGACACCAAAGAACGGAGAACTCTGCACACAGAAGGCGTTTCTAACACGTGCGGAGTGGTTACTTCTGGGGAGACGGAGATCATTTTCACTTTATTCTTTTCTCTGTAGTTTAAGTAACTTGTAATTAACTATTAGCTGTGCTTTGTACTTAGCATAGTATGTCATCTGAGTCACACAACGTCATTTACACTATAAGGCGACTCAGAACCAAGTGCGCTTCTGGCGGAATGTAAACAGACATTGGAAGGCCCGGCCCGGCCCGCCCCGCCCCACCCCGCCCAGCCTCCTGGGCTCACCCAGCTTCATCTTCTTGAGTGTGGAATCCGAGTCATCTCGGGGCCGCTTGCGGGCGTCCTTGCCACTGGGCATGTTGCGGGCGATCTCCGCCTGGGGGGTGCCCAGGTCCACCAGCAGGGTGGTGATCTGGGCCTGGAACTCCAGGGAGGCTGGGTGCTTCAGCACGCTCAACAGGTGCAGCTTGAGGTTCTTGCGCACGCTGCTCACCTGAGATTTGGCCAGCGTCGGGGGCAGGTTGGCTGTGAGGAAAGAGGTGGGAGCGTGGGACTGTGTGCAGACCTCGGGGGCCCTCCAGTCTGCCCTCCCAACTCCCACCTAGGGCAGTGGCCTTGTGGGCATCGCCTCGGGAGGTCCTGGGCCCTCAATGTGCTACGTGGCCTCCCCCCTCAGCTGACCTCCAGCCCGGCAGAGCCCTCCACCGGTCCTAGTCAGCCTCCTCACAAAGGAAACAACTCCCCCACCCTGATATTAAACAGAAAGCCTCATCTCCTTTCCTGTCTGGTCTGGAAATTCCACATGCCCCCCCGGGAAGGCTATGCTCACACCTTCACCTCGAGACTGGCCCAGCTGAACTGCTGCCACAGTTCGTAGCTGGTCTCCCTGCCACCAGAACGACTTTCTAATGCCTAACAGTCACCTTGACAAGCCAGCCTCCCCTGGTCCAGAGGGAAAGAGGATGCCTGTGATTTTGCCTGCACAGTACCCGACCCCCCTTCCTTGGCCAACAACACTCCCATTCTCCTTTGAGGGAACCACCCTGGCTCCATTTTCAGTCCAAGTGGGCTAGAGCCCAGGGCCAGTAAAGAACACTGCAACCCCGGGGCTGCTGTGATTGGCTCAGAGACATACTCGTAATCTCTTCTCAGCCAATCAGAGACAATGAACATCAGCCCTTGGACTTTTGCAGCTCTCTTTCCCTTGGGGTTGCCAAGTGCACGGAACGCAAGTGCGGCGACCCAGGGCCATCTTCGCTGCCCCAAAGAGAGCGGCAGAGAATGCAGCCAACGCGGGGAAAACACCGGCCAAGCGCTGGAGACGGAGTGACGATGTACACACGCACCTCAACCCGACTATTCAGCGTTCGGACACGCACAGAGGAGGAGAAAACAGTAGGACAAAGCACCTTGTACTCATCCTCACGTATCTGGGCACGTCCCTCCTCCCTGCCCTTCTGGGGGAGGGGAGGAAAGGCTGGACTTCTCAAAGTATCTCAGACATCATGCCATCTCACCTTCTCACACCTCAGTGTGAGAAAAGCCAGTTCTGACCCAGGTTTCTGTCCCTCGAAACCTTTAGATTCCAGTCTAGCTTGGAGGACTTGGGCCTACGACCTACTAGGCTGACGGTTGCCCTGGGCCCAGCTCACATTTCCTCAGATGGGAGGCAGTGGAGAGGGAAGGCCAGGGCAGGGAGTGTGGGGTCCCCAGCCCCCAGCTTTTGTTCCCAGGATGGAGTTTGGTGCTAAGTTCTCCAGTGAAGCAAGAATATTGTCGGGCAGGGGTCTCTTCCGGGACAAAAGTCTCGGTTTGAGGGTATCTGCTGAAAACAGCAGGCAGACATTACGGCCACATTAGCAGGCAGACATTACGGCCACATTAGCAGGCAGACATTACGGCCACATTAGCATAACCAGCTAGACCACTTCAATAGGAAGTTAAGTGTAAACAGAATTAGAAGTAGGATGCTTGGAGTAGGAGCAGCTTTGGCTTCCTGAGGGCAAGTGCCCTGATTCTCTGCCCCCCAGCTTGTGGGAGACTATGATTCATCCCAACCCATGTCCCCACAGGCACCTTCTTCCCTACTGCCCACCCTCCTGAAATCTAAGCCCTTCTAACAGAAGCGTGAGACTGGGCCAGAAAGGCCGCCCTTTCTCCAGAGAGGTGAGCCTTGAGGCTGCATCTCCAGAGTGGGGGTCCCTCCAGGTGACCCTCTCTCTTTCTCTCACTACTTGGACTCTTGAGCTGTTTCTTTCTCCGTCCCGTTCTTTCTTCGCCGCTTCCAACGTTGTCACCCTGCGAGGCAACAGGGGAGGGCAGGGCGGAGCAGCCAACATACCGTGCAGGGTCTCGTAGGCCTGGATCACCTCGGACATGAACATGGGTCTCTGGCGGGCGATACTGGCGAGGGAGCCCAGGGCTGTGGTCAGGTTGATGGAGGAGATGGCGGGGTGCACCATGAACTTGAGCAGCTGTTCCAAGGCCGCCTTGCCCTCTTCCCACAGCACATCTGACAAGAAGAGACTCACCTAGTAGCAACCTTTCTCTCAGGCCTCCAGGTAGAGCAGCCTCAGGGGCCGAAGACTTGTTACACCACCGCGTGGTCAGCCCCAAAGGCCAACCCCCGGCAACGTGGACGCACAGCTTTGATGTTCTCTATGCAAACACACGCTGTCAAGTTACTGAAATAGGGACTAAAAACCCCTAAATGCCACACCCAGAGACGGCTCAGTGGCGTGTGGTGGAAGCACGCCAGGACTATGGGGCGGCTAAGCGTGGTGCTGATGGGGAAAGACGGAACTCAGACTGCTGTTACTGGAGCTAAGAGGTTGTTAACACTCCGCGTGCCGGTGCCCTTTAAATTCACCAGCCCTTGGGGCCGGCCATTTTCTGTGCCACCGCATGAATGGCATAAGCATTCAGTAAAACACACACAGCTCCTGAACGACTGGATATTAAAAAAACTGTAATATCTCTCATAAAACACCTCACACTTTCACCAAAACAATGTGTAAAGCTTCTAGACTGAGTACGATCAAAGAAATAGCTCCTAATAGTTCCAAATAAATCCACCGTGGCGTGAAAAACCGGAGACTAGATGAACACGTATTAATATGTGAGCGGCCACCTGATGCTGGTGACAAAAACACGTACTAATACGTGAGTAGACCACAAAGCGTTAAACAACCTAAGAAGAGCTATTACTTGTGGGACTGCTGACTACGCCAGCTATATTAACTCATCAAATGCTCATCTACTCCCTTAGAGTAGATGCCATAATAATAACCCCCACATTTGCCAGTGAGGAAACCAGCTCAGAGAGAACAGGTCTCCTGCCCGACGCAGAGAGGGACTCAGGTGCAAGCACTAATGCTAAAGCCTCGCAGCAGCCGGTGACAAAGCAAGAACCTGTCTTTGTAAATGACAAGAACAGTCCCAAACACTTAGACTAGCAACGTGGACCTACAAATGCCTCTCTCTGCATAGGGAAGGGCTGGGAAAAAACAATACATGAGCAGCGCCCATCCCAGGGAAGAGGGCGGGGACGGGTGTGTCGCACAGCACGGTCTAGTTTACGCGTGCTAGTGTCATAGAGACTGAGAAACCGTAAGACCAGCTGGCATTTCAGAACTCACGTCCTCATGGAACCTCACTACAAACCCACAGGTACCCCGGTTCAGAAAGATAAAATGAAGTTCAGAGAAGAAACATGCCCAGGCTCACGTAATGGGTCTAAAATTTCCAGAAATGGAAAACCAAGGAGGGGGTGAGGTGGGGGGAGGAGGCGGTTCTGTGAGACCCGAACAGTGGTGGCGCGGCACTCACTGTACTGGATGTAAGGGTGGTCGCGGGGGATGCGGTCCAGGCTGATGTCGTGCTCGTGGCGGCGGGGCACCTCTGAGTCAGCCATGCGGGGCGACAGGGTGACGATGAGGCCCTCCACAAACTTGATGGCGTGGGTGCGGATGCCGTCGTTGTCCGAGTCGAGCAGGAGGATGATGTCCGCAGCCATGGCCGACACCATGTCCCAGCAGGCCTCCTGGAGCTCGCTGATGACCCGTGACTTCACCATCCACTGTGAGTGGCCAGGAGGGACGGACAGACCGATGCGGAGATGGAGACGGGCCAGCCAGCGCCAACCACACTGCCCACAGACCCACAGACGACGACTACTCTCATTTGGGCAAGTCACTGAGTCCTAACTGCCCCAGCCCCTTGCTAGAGGAGCTGAGGCGGGCCCGAGGCCTGGGCGAGGGTCACAGACAGGGATGACCTAGTATGATGAAGACGCAAATCTAAGGAAGACAAAGGCAAAAGAACGCTGGCCTCACAGGTGGTGGCCGAGGTTAACCCGACACATTCATGTCGCCAGTGCTGCTGAACGCACGGCTCGTGCGTTCCTGTCCTTACAGCACCCACAAGGGCCTCTGGGGTATCTGCATGAGTCTCTCCCTCACTGGCTGGGAGCACCACGGGGAGACAGGAGTCAGCTGCTCTTGGCCACAGAGAAGGCAACGGGGCAAGGCATGCTGAATGCAGAAACGGAGAGCAGGGCAGAAGGCCAGGAGGCTGGGCTAAAGGCGATTCCCTGACCACGAGACATTAGGACCAACGGCACATCCTGCCCATAAGGAACTTGCTTTGACCCTTCCGAGCCCTACCACGCGTGTCTGTAAACGTGAGGTGTCAGGTCAGGAGCCTCCAGGCGGGGGCGCGCGCTCACCTGCAGGGCCACCTTGTAGAGCTGGGTCATGGTGAGGATGGCCTTCTTCACCACATTCACGTTCTCGTCCCTCAGGAGCATGTTGAGGTTTGCGATCAGTTTCAGCAGCAATTCAATGTCTCGCTTGCTGGGAGACGGAGAAAAAAGAGCAAGGTCAAGGTGGCCTCTGGGCAGGCGACGGGAGCCCGAGGCCCCGGAGAACAGGGAAGGAAGGGTGAGTGTGTCGGGAGACTGGACTGGGGTGGGCAGAACAGGCACGGACCTGTCATGGTGGCCAGCACAGCTGGAAGCCAAGAACACGGCCTGGCGCCTTCCGAGACAGCTGCCAGGAACCCAAGGCCTAGGCGGGTCCTACCAACCCCCTGCTCTATCAGGCACTGCTGCTCCCACCGGGGGCAGGGGAGTCAGGAAATGGTACAGACCGGGCAACTCTGTCTCGTGTGGAAGCCTACCTACCTCAGAGGTGGGTATAAAAACTGCAAGAGTACAGTAAGCACTTAGAACAGTGTAGAAAGTTCTGGATAAACAGCAGCCGACATTACTTTTAAGCACTGCGCTGAATGTGACTGCTGGTTTTGTTTACAATTTTGTTTTCTAAGTCTGAGGGCTCTGAGAGCGGAGCCTCACTTTCTGCTGAAGGAAATAACAAAAGGCCTTCAGAAAGTGCGTGTTCACTGAATAAACTTCACGAAGGCCACACTCAGCTCAGAATATGTGTCATTCACAGTACCTTACTTACTGTCTGAAAGGAAATGGCAGCAGCAGCAATCAGGAAACCTGCAGCTCAGCAGGGAGGCAGGGACCGCGCTGACTCACTCACGGCTCTGCTCCCACAGCGCCGCAAGCGCCTGGCATGGAGCAGGCTCGTGATGCTGTGGCACCCGGTATGCAGATGGGGTTCTTGCAAACTCAGAAAATTTGCCACACATTCTCCCAGGAAAAGATGGGAACTGAGAATTTAGGCTCTGGCATCACAGACATGGGTTAAAGTCCCAGCAGCGCCAGGTACTGGCTGTGTGCCCTTAAGAAACTCACTTCACCTCTCTGAGCCTCATTTCCTCTCAGTTAATGGGTCACAGTGTTATTCTGAGGAGTGAGTATCAAAGTAGGGGAGGCAATCAGCGCCTGAGAAACAGAAATATTCACGAAGCAGGGGCTTTTTTACCCCCTCCCAGACACAAAATATCCAGCAAAGGTTTAAAGAACAAATGAGCAAATGACTTCACCCCAACAAGCCACTTTATTATCCTGAGACGCAGTTTCCTTTCCACGAAAAGGACAGAACACCTCAAGCCCAGGAGCTGCGAGGATGAGCAGAGGAGAGGACTCAGCCAATGCCTGGTAGAGGAAGCCCGCCTGGGGGTACAGTCACGACTAACCCCCACTAGCAGCACTATTACCGCAAAGATGTATTTGGGTCCCCCTCTGCCAACACCAGTCCAGGCCCTGGGGTTCAGTGATCCACAAGACAAAAAATCCCTGACCTCACGGAGCTGACAATTTTGCAGGGGAAGAGAAACATCCAGGTCACCCCAGTTAGTGACACTATAAAGGACAGCACTTGCAGGGTGCCAGAGGCATGGGGCCCTGCCAGCTGCTGACATGGCTAGGGGGACCTCTGGGAAGTGTGGGAGCCAGGCCGGTGGTTTCCTGGGGTGAGTGTCCCTTGCAGGCAGAGCAAGTGGAGAGGAGGTGAAGTCACAGTGTTTTTAAGGAACAGCAGGGAGGTGAGAGGTCAGCAGTAAAGCTTCCAGAGGCAGTGTGGGGGTGGGGTGGGGGGCCAGGGGGGTGGGGGGGTTTGGGTGTGACCTAGGGGAGCGCAGGCTGCGGCAGCCTCAGGCGAGTACAGAGACCTGAGGGACACTGCAGCATGAGTGCTTGGGCGCCAGGCGCCAGAGAAGTGTTTTCTCTTGGGGGAAATGATTGAGAGCTAGATGGTGAATGTGCTAAAGGCCACATGTACGTGAGCTTCACCGCAATTAAAGAAGAGGAGGGAGTGGAGGCAGGGAGGCCAGACTGGCCACTAAAGCCCACCAGGCAGGAGGCAGTGGGGACTCAGGCCTGTGTAATAGCAGCGAAGAGTCTGGAAAGGGGTCAGACGCTGCTGAGTTTTGGAGAGAGAGGGGCCCGTCCCTACGGACGGCAGCACGTGAAGAGCGGGGGCAGCAGAGGAACCCTCAGTGACTCCAGGATGGTGACCTGGGCACAGTTTGCCAGGGAGCCGGTGTGCACGGGGGGAGAAGGGGCCCGAGAAGCGGAGGGCGGGACTCTCGGCCAGGCCTGGAGCCCAAGAGGACGGCACGGAAGTGCTCCCAGGAGCTCCGCGCACGCCCCGTACCATGCCTCCTCGATGAAGCCGATGACAAACTTCCGCACTTCAATCGACTTGTCTGCTTGGAAAGCGATGATCTCCTGCCGAGGTCAGGAAGAAGCCGGGTCAGTGCTGCGAGGGGCCCACCCTCCCCCTGCACCCCAGCCCCCTGCACCCCAGCCCCCTGCCCGGCTTGTCACTCACATCCAGAAAGTTGTCCAAGAGAGTGGGGTCTTTGTTGATGATCAGTTCCTGGACCTGGGAGGAGGGGGCGGGAGGAGCACACATCGGAAATGGGGCTCGAGGCGCAGCGGGCAGACACCCCCCGCTCCAGGCCAGGTTGTCTTGCCCTGCCGCCCAGCAAGAGCCTCCCCTCTGGGCCTCAGCGCGCTCTTCTCTAGCTCGGGGTCAGAAGCACCCCCTCTGAGGCCTGCTGGAGGCCTCCGCACCTCCCCCGGCACAGGTCCTGGAGGGTGAGTGTGCACGACACACGGGGCTGAGGCCGCGGGCAGCGCTGCAGGCCCCTTCCCGAGGCTGGGCCGCCACCTTCCTTCGCTCTCCTCCCACCCCCACCGGGGCTTCCCACCTGGCAGAACTTGTGACCGTGAGCACCCGCCCCTGCCCGGCTCTCTGGAGCAAGCCCTTCCGGGAGCAGACGCGCCTGGCACGGGCGGAGGCCCCTCCAAAGCCGCAATGACTTACTGAACGCTCCGCGGCCGCGTCACAAGGGAGCCGCCGGCACCACTGCGCTGCCGTGGGGAGCCGGCACCCGCGGCCGCAGCCGAGCAGGCGCAGAGCTGGGCTCTCACCCTGACGCCGAACTCCACCTGCCTCCTGTCCTGACCCACACCCAGCACCCCAGGCTCCCCACCTCCGCTTCTGCCCCTGCTCAAGCTCCGGTGCCCTGCCTGAGACAACCCCCGCGCCTGGCCTGCTTCTCTGGGCTTATGCTCCAGGCCTCAGCTCCGACGTCCCCTTCCCCAGAAAGCCTTCCCTACTCCTGACCTCCCCCTCAGCCCAGCTGGGTCCGGAGTCCCCTGTGGGTGCCCACAGGCCTAGGCTCCTCCATGCCTCCGCCCTCCGGGTCCCCACTTTCTGGTGGCGTGCCCTGTGGGCAGAACCCTGGCAGAGAGGAAACACAAGGATGGAGAGCACCGGATATGGAGCCGGAGCCCAGCACTTAAGTCCCAGCTCAGTCAGCTCCCAGCAGAGTGAACTTGAGCTCTGAGACTGTTTCTCTCTATATAGAAAAGAGGTGGCATCACCCCACCCCACAGACGTTGGGTGAGAGCCTGCCTGGCAGCCTGGGCACCAGGCAGGCACATGCCCTGGCGCGAACGTGGACACCAAGTGGTCGCCGGCCCCCACAACCCCTCACCTGCTTGAGCACCGTGATCTTCGAGTCATTGGTGATCAGCGCCGCCTGGTTCAGGAGATCCACCACCTGGCGGGCGGGGGAGTCGGTGATGGGGCCACGTGTCAGCCCGACCCCCACAATCCAGGGTTCTGCCACCTGGGCGGGGGCCACCCAAGACAGGGCCATGCCGCCCCCCACCCCCGTCTCCGCACTCACTCGCTCGGAGGTGGTCATGCCGTCGACGCCCGGCCCCTCCTCCTGCGTGAAGAACTGGGAGGCCACGCTCCGGCGAGTGACGCTGTCCCCACTGCTGCCCGCCATGGCTGCTGTCCGGGGCGCCCTGGGGGAGAGGAGGGGTCAGCTCTGGGGCCCAGGACTGCGCGGGGCCTTCCCCCCACTGCCCACCCAGGAACCCTCCTTCCCCGCCCATCCCGGCTCTGTTAGGCCTCCTGAAGCTCCTCCCCACTCCACGGTCTGTCTCGGACTTTGTGTATGTGGGGTGTGCCGCCCAGGGGGCCTCATGTCTCCCCGGTCAGAGGCAGTGCCCGTCACTACCAGCCTCCCCTCCATGCTTCACACCCCCGGGCACCAGAACAAGCTTCTGACAGTTCCAAGGACACGGGGCTCGGCCCGCACATGGCAGAGGCCCACGCAGCAGAGCAGCCCGCGCAGCACAAGCTCTGTTTCAGCTATCTTCGGGAATGCTCTTTTCCTTTTCTTAAAGGGGGAGAAGGGAAGACTTTTGGGCCTCTCTCCCAAAGTGACACAGGTGAAATTACAAAATAAGGGTATCAATTACAGCACTATTTCTAATAGCAAGAAAATATCAGCATAAACCAATGTTAGCTCAGTAAGAACAGATTAAGAATGGACTTTTAATGTTCCCAAGTAGGGAGATCAGCTGAAAAATGATGATGTATCACAATAAAATACTGTGCAACTGTGTGGGGTTCCCAGTCCCCACCCTCTCATCCCAGGATGGAGTTTGGTCCCAAGTTCTGGGAGAAGCTAGAATGTAGAGTCAGGTAGGGGACCTTTTCTGGGAACAAAAGTCTGGGTTTGAGGGTATCTGCTGAAAACAGCAGGCAGACATTATGGCCACATTAGCATAACCAGCTAGACCACTTCAACAGGAAGTGTAAACAGAATTAGAGGTAGGATGCTTGGAGTAGAAGCAGCTTTGGTGCCTCAGAGGGCAAGTGCCCTGATTCCCTGCCCCCTAGCTCTTTCGAGACAGTGATACACCCCAATCCACATCCCCAGCAGGCACCTTCCTCCCTACCGCCCACCTTCCCGGAATCTAAGCCCTTCTAACAGAAGTGTGAGACTGGGCCAGAAAGGCCGCCATTTCTCCAGAGAGGTGAGCCTTGAGGCTGCATCTCCAGAGGGGGGGGGGCCCTCCAGGTGACCCTTTCTCTTTCTCTCACTACTTGGACTCTTCAGTCATTTCTTTTCCTCTGTCCCATCCCGTGTTGCTTCCAAAGTTCCCACCCCACGAGGCAACAAACAAGGACCCGACATGACCAACTCAGAAGACGTGATGAACTTAGAAGACATGACAAACTTAAAAGACGTAATGACCTTGGGGGAAGGAATATGGGACCAACCTATCTCCCCAACAAAAAGGAGAGCCTGACAAAAGGGTGGTTATCGCCCCCAGAAGAGGGAAGCCCAAGGAAAAGGGCAAGTAAAGGACGTCAGACTACATTTTAGGTAAAACAACAGATTGTGGTAGATTTAGCTCCACATGTCTGGAAAGGTCAAGTTAGGTTCTTTCACCTAGAGGTATCTTTCTTCCTGTCTCTTCTTTTTTTTTTTTAAGAGATTTATTTATGCATACAAGCTGGGGTACAGACCAGAGGTGCAGGGCAGCAAGAGGGCTCACCAGAGACAGAGTGGGGAGCAGAACAGGAAGATCGACAGAAACACACTGCTGAGGGGAGCAGCGGGCGAGGCAGGAGAGGTCTGCTGGGCCATGTGGGAATCTCCCCTGCCAGGCGTTGAACGCGCATCGCCGCTGCTTACAGCTCCACAGCACAGTGCCTAAGCGCTGCGCCACCAGGGAGGTCCCTCTTCCTGTCTCTATTCCTTTATCTTTATCTTTACAAAAAGTAGGCCAGAAAAGCCGTCTGTCATATAAATAGGCGGAAAAGGCTCACCTGGTGAATAATTCTCTCTCTTGCTTGCTAAACTTTTCCTCTATTTCATAGCCAATCAAGAGGCCATACAAAAAAGGCCTCTCGCCGTCCCATGCCTCTGGCCTGTACCCCAGCTTGTATGTATAAATAAATAAATCTTTAAAGAAAAAAAAAAGAGGCCATACAAAAAAAGCACAGGGTGGCACTTAACAACTACAAGGGTCGCTGCCATGAGGCTCCCGTGAGAGGATAAGATGGAAGCCACTGGGATTAGGGGCTAACCATCCGCCAGCTACAAGAAAGGTCTGGCCGTCACATAAGGGACTTTGGTCTCCGAAAAAACAGGCACAGAGACCATCTAGAAGCCTGTCCAGGGCTGCCCATAAAGTATTGATCTCCTGGCACCCCGGACTGTTTCCTCTTGCTCTCGGCAAGAGGATTCAATACCGCGCCCTGAGTTGGAAAGTGCTGGCCCCAATATGACAGCTGGGGAAGCCACTTTCTCACTAAGCACCACGCAAGATCTGACACAAAAACCCCACCCCGTCCTCAAATCCCGTTAGGTATCTAAGTGGCTCCTCTTCTTTTTTTTTTTTTTTTAAGATTTATTTATTTATGCATACAAGCTGGGGTACAGGCCAGAGGTGTGGGGTGGTGAGAGGATTCACCAGAGACAGAGTGGGGAGCAGAACAGGCAGATCTACTAAGTACACTGCTGAGGGGAGCAGCAGGCGAGGCAGGAGAGGTCTGCTGCGCCATGTGGGAATCTCCCTGGGCGGGTATTGAACTCGTGCTGCAGTGGCTCTGGATAGCTTCATAGTACTGTGCTTAACACGTTGTACTGTGCTTAACCAGTTGCACCACCAGGGAGGCCCTCTAAATGGCTCCTCTTGTCTCTTTCTCTTTCTTTCCTTTTCTTGGAGACAAGCTTAACTTCTTACAAAATGGGGAATACTCTTAACACGTGGGGGAAAAAAACAACATAAAAAACAATTACAGGATCTTTTAAAGTCTAAAGTCGCAAGTTACAGGGTACCAAAGAGGCAGTTAAAAGATCTTCTCATAACCATTACAAAGAGATGCCCCTAGTATCCTCCGTAAAAAACTTTAAATTCAAATAAGTAAAGGTAGGGCAATGGCTAGGGCCATCAGCCAGCCCAGTAAGCAATCTCACCTTTCCACATAAAATCTCTGTCAACCTGCACGAAGACCCCTTTCAAGGGAATAAAAAATATTACGTGAAAATGGCCTGGGGGCTCCTACCCTAACTGGCTCTCCTCTCCCTCCCTCCGACACCACCCCCATAGTATGGGTGTGCCAGAGATTGCAAAGAGGGACTACGGCTTACAGCAGGTTTTCAGTAAAAACAATCGGAGGCATAAAAAGGCTTCAAGCTTTTCCAATTAGTTATTTCAGGAAGAGGCCATGGTCTCCAACACTAAATTTTGCCATTTGCTGTTTAATAATAAAAAAAAATACATAAACTATTTCTAATAATGGTAATCAAAGTTCACTTACAAAATAAACTGTTAAGGGACTCTCTGGTGGCACAGTCAGTGGTTGAGCGCTGCGCTGTGGAGCTGTTGGCAGAGCGCGATGTGAATTCAACGCCCGGCCGGGAAGAGTCCCACATGGTGCGGCAGACCTCTCCTGCCTCGCCCGCTGCTCCCCTCAGCAGTGTATTTCTGATCTGCCTGTTCTGCTCCCCACACTGTCGCTAGTGAATCTTTTCACCAGCCCACACCTCTGGCCTACACCCCAGCTTGTATGCATAAATAATCTTTAAAAAAAAAAAAAGAAAGAAAAAAATTCTCAGTCTCTTCATAAATATTGGTAAATAATTCTTAAAATTAATACACATGGCCAAAATTTTAAATTAAGAGATCTCTGTGTCCATCATTGTCTTTTGCCTCCGGAGAATTTAAATATAAATGGTGCCTATAAAAAAAATTCCAAATTTTGATCATGATCTATAATTTGGTAATTCGGTAAACAAAATCTAGTTCAAATTTAATAATTTAAAACATACATGCCTTAAGGTTATAATTACGGGTATTAATACTTTTTTCTATCTTTAAATGTACTTAAACAACAACAAAAACTGAAACTTTAACTTGTTTCTCCAACTTAAGCTTATTATTTTTATCATTATTTACATGGTAACCAAATATCTTTTTTGTTTTTAAAGATTTATTTATTTTTTGCATACAAGCTGGAGAGCAAGCCAGAGGTGTGCGGCGCTAAGAAGGTTCACCAGAGACAGAGTGGGGAGCAGAACAGGCAGACAGACCGAAATACTCCTGAGGGGAGCAGCAGGCTAGGTAGGAGAGGTCTGCTGAGCCATGCGGGAATCTCCGCGGCCCGGCCTTGAACTTGAGCCACAGCTGCCAACAGCTGTACAGCGTTGCACTTAACCTGCCTGCGCCACCAGGGAGGCCCTGGTAACCAAATTTCTTATAAAACTAAGGTTAAATTAATTTTAATAATAAAAATTTGTTATATATCTAAAATCATTTAAACTAAAAATTAACAACTATCACAATGTCTTACAATCTAAATGTTGAAATAAAATATAACTCTAAACATAACAAAATATACATTTAAAAATGATATATTTAAAAATTAATATTTTAAAGGTCTTAAAATTTAAAATTAATTGGTTGTCTTTAAAATAAAGTGGTATTGAAAAGAAACATTAAAACCTAAGTTACCTTTAAAAAATTTTTATATGCACTAATTACTTTCCATAAAAACATTTTACCTAGTTTTACTATCAATAGTGTATCTATGTAACACCAAACTTTATTCTTTTACATATATAAATTTTTTTAAATGTCCTAAAAATGCCTTCACTAACTTTCCATAACAAATTAAACACTGTTTTACATAATCTTAAGAAAACTTGGTATTCTTTTCCCTCAGTTCACCTTAAAAAATTCTTATCCTCGGGCCTGCCTGGTGGTGCAATGTGTTAAGTCTCAGCACTATGAAGCTATCCAGAGCCATTACAGCAGTTCAATACCCAGCCAGGGAGCTTCCCACATGGCACAGCAGATCTCTCCTGGTTTTCCCACTGCTCCCCTCAGCAGTGGATTTCAGTCAATCTGCCTTTTCTGCTCCCCACTCTGTCTCTGGTAAATCCTCTCACCACCACCCCCACACCTCTGGCTTATACTCCAGCCTGTATGCATGAATAGATAAAAAAGAATCTTAAAAAAAAGAAAAAGGTTTAAAAAAAATTCTTATCCTATCAACATTGCTAAACCTTATCAAAAAATAAATCTATTCTTAAAATCCCTCAATACACAAACTTATAAAACAAAAAAGGGGGAATCTAGAGAGTAACTTGCCCCCTCAGGAACAAATACACAAAGCGTCGGACTTACCTTAAATTTTTAAAATAATTCTGATCTCACTGCAGTAAATAACATTTTATCCCAGCAGAACCAGACTCTAGGCCTTTGGTTTTATATCATCACCCATTGGTAGGACCAACTTAGCTTGGAACAGTAAAACTTTTAGCATGAGGGGAAGGGTGTGTTTCTGTTTTATCACCTACAGGACTTCTTTGGATACCAGCAAAAGCAGCAACCCTCCATCATGAACTGACATCAGAGGAGGACCAATCCTGTTCCAGAACTGAAGCATTAGAGATTTAGCCACCACCTGAGATGCTGCCTACAGCAATCAAAAAAAAAAGGAGGCCCTAGGGCCTCCCTGGTGGCGCAGCGGTTGAGCACTGCGCTGTGGAGCTGTCGGCAGCTCGCGATGCGAGTTCGACGCCCAGCCGGGGAGAGTCCCACATGGTGCGGCAGACCTCTCCTGCCTCACCCGCTGCTCCCCTCAGCAGTGTATTTCTGATCTGCCTGTTCTGCTCCCCACTCTGTCTCTGGTGGACCCTCTCGCCG
>PVIJ01006125.1:0-95612 GCA_004024925.1 Scalopus aquaticus
TCCAAAAATAGATGATTGGATCCAGAAGATGTGGTACATATACACAATGGAATACTATTCAGCATGGAAAGAAGATAAACACATGCAATTTGCAGCGACATGGATGGAATTAGAGGGGATCATACTCAGTGAAATAAGCCAGAAAGAAAGAGAAAAATATTGAATGGTTTCACTTATAACAGGACTATAGGGAGGCCGGTGGGAGAGAGACAATCAGTGGGGGGAGGGGGAGAGGAGGGAGCCCGAGGGAGGGAAGGGAAAGGGCACAAAATGGAATAAAAAAGAACACAAGGGACCATGGAGATGGATCACGGGTGAATTGGTGGTGGGCTACCCAAGGGGAATGCAAAATGTAAAAGACATAAATAACAATAAAAATATATATTATATATATAAAAAAAAAAGTTGGTTTATTTCATTGTGTCTGCTTTCTGGATTATAGGTTTAAACCTCTGCCAATATATATTTTTATACCGCACTCACCACTAGCCCTAATATTCCTCCACCATGTCCCAATGGGCCCACTCCCTCCCACACTCTCACCCACACTCCCTCACCCTCTGGTTGCCTAGTTTTGCAGAGTTGAAGGGTTTATTATTGGTTTAACTTGACTGACCCTTTGTTTTGTTTCTCTGCATGCCAATGTATAAATGGTTTTTAATTTTATTTTAGTGCTCCTACATTACTGACACAAAACTTTTTTACATCATTTATAATTATCACCTATATTTTGTTCATGCATGCTAGTTCTCATGTGGAAACTCTCCTTCAGTCTATGGAGGAGATAATACCATGCAAGACACATGTAAGCTTTTGCACTTACCCTCAGCTTGTCGTTTTGCACCCTCATTGCTAGTGGGTAGCCTGGAGTGATGGGAGAGGGGAGTTAAGGGAGAGAGGGGACAAAGGGAAGAAAGGGGAGAAAGGGAGAATGAAGGAACATGGAGAGCACTATCAAATATTAACAATGAAAAAAGCAGTAGACAAAAGCAGTAGACATTCCATAAGAATAAAGTTACCCTCTAAATTTAACCTTATTTTTTATTGCTAAAAATAGTTATGTTTAGAAAGAGGGTCAATTAAAAGAGCCTCCAGCACTGACTTTTTTGTGTCTCTGTCTTATGTTTTATTTGTGAAATGGATCTGGTGCTGCTTTGTATTTCATCTGTGAAGTGGGTGTCAAGTGTAGGTGCTCTGTCTACAATTACACTATGAATTTTGTGGCATTGGTTTCCTCTCAAAGCTTTTAAGTTCATTTTGGACATGTGCATTCACACCTTAGTTCACTGAACTGACTTCATATTTATTCCATTTAAGTAAACAGTTAATCCAACATTCATAACTGACACAGACTATCGGCTATAGGTCTTTATGAATCACTGACAAAGAAAATTATTAGCTTATTTTTTGTTGTTCTTAGGCAGAGATTTGTCTCACCTTTTCAAGCACAGAAAGAAAAACTGCAATGGAAGCTTTTAGATTAAATACATTTCTGGTTATGTTTTACTTACCTGCTTTTAATTGCCCAATAATTAATTTCATTGTATAAGGTGATCAAGTGCTCAGATAGGTATATCAGAATGACAGGTTCTTCTGATTAAATTTATCAGTTTAAAGTGTCATATAATGCATCTTGACAACCAAAAATGATACAATAGACACATTAATTTAAATTGCATTTAAAAGAATCATTGACACTTAATAATAAAACCTAATCTAGAAAAAATGCCTTTTAGTCTTATAAGCTTTATCTTAAACTTTTGAGAAATAGGGTGTTGAAAATGAGTTACTGATTGCTTTTTGCTTCCTCAGAGAAACGGACAGATAAGTCAGCTGTATCTGGGGCCATTCGGTTGAAAATCAATGTGGAAATAAAAGGAGAAGAGAAGGTTGCTCCATATCACATACAGTATACATGTTTACATGAGGTAAGTAAATTGAATTGTTTTAATAATACCCAGAAAACAAATTGTTGTTAATCATGGATCATGCAAGAAGCTATTTGGTTTTAAAACATAATTGAATTGGTGGTGGGCGACCCAAGGGGAATACAAAATGTAAAAGACATAAATAACAATAAAAATATATATTAAAAAAATAATAAAAAAAAACATAATTGACTTAGGTTTGTGCAGTTGTTCTACACTTCTTACTCTCTGCTTCAGCACATGATGTGCTAGAGGATCATGTAGCCCATGTATTCATATACATGTATTCATACGGGAAGAGGTGGTCCTCTAAGGAGCGTTTAGAAACAAGCACATATGCAAGCATTTATAAATTATTCAAAAACATTATAATGAATAAGTAAGCCAAGTGGAATTATTTTTTTTTTCATGAATGGCTGCTTTCATAAGGCATTAATTAAAGAAATGAGTCATGACATACTTAGAAGCATTAAACATATAGTGCTTTACAAGGAGACAATCCAAATCAGACTGTTTATGACAACTCTGAGTTAGTGCTCAGATTCTATTGAATTTTTAATTAGGCTTATTGCTCATAATTAGAAATATTAAAAGATCTGATGTGTCTATGACATTTGGGAACCAATATAATAATAGGTAGCAATCTTTCTGTGTACAGCAAAGGGTTTCATGAACATTAAACCCTCCTTCATTTTCAGCATCCTTTCTACAAATATATATTGGAGAGTATAAGAATGTAGTTACCCACCCAAGGTTAGTAGAGAATAGAGTCTCTCCAGTTAGAGCCTGATGGCTTGGAAGGAGCTAGAGACCTTCCAGTTTGAATCCAAAAGACAGATTCACCAGATCCCTTTTGTGTTTCAGTGTATATACAGACAAATAATCTTGAGTCTTTATTGGGGATGCTTTACATCTGAGAATACCAGGTGAAGCTGAGGATTGCATCTTTCACCATAATCAAAGTAGTGAAGAGAATGCATCTTTCTAAAACACAAAAAGATAGGTGAAACAATTTTGGCTCTTTGTACATGATTTTTCCTAGATACACACGTACATACACACACACACACACACACACAACGAAAAGTTATGTGTATAATTGTTTGCATCTCCATTTTATAAAGAAGGAATAAAGTACTGCATTCAAATCATTTATATATTACACAGAAAGAAATGTGGTTCAATTTTCAGATCAAAAAAAAAAAGAAATTGCTTGATTTCCAGAATAGGAAAGCAACTTGGTCTTAAAGCATGGATGGGCAGAAAAGATTTAGGATCAAATGAAGAGTTTTATGCTTAGCTTTTCGGAATCTTTTCTCCTGGCCAAGAACCAAAAATAACTGAAATCCTAGAAAGGGTCCTTCAGTGTACCATACTGCATTCACATAGGAGTTAATAAAATGTATTGTGAGTTGCAAAAAAAGGAATTGTGGGTAGTGATTTCTTTCATTACAAAATTCTTAAACATTTGATCCATTGGCCTGGTTTCTACCATATTATTGCAAAAGCCTACTAGTTTCATTATATGACCAGATTCTGTATTAACATTGGCAAAATTACATTACTCATCTAGTCTCTATAATATACTGAGAATTCACAAATGCAGAATACGTTCTAGCATGTGAACATACTTACATGGAAAAACTTTTACACATTCTGAAATGATTTTGCATATATGAATCATTTGAATCATTGATTGTATATAGACCCACAAAATGAAAGCAGAATTTATATGAAGTTTAGATGAATTAGAATGAATAGCCAAGCTATTCCTATTGCTTATAGATGCTGATGAAACATCAAATGCAAGTGTAATTTACTGAAAGTTACAATTAAATATTTCTGGCCTATTCTGAGGAATTATTGAACAATTAAAACTCACTTACTTTTAGAATCTGTTCCATTACTTGACTGAAGTGAAATCCAATGGTGGAGTGAAAATCCCAGAGGTCAAAGGGGATGAAGCCTGGAAAGTTTTTTTTGATGATGCTTCCCAAGAAATAGTTGATGAATTTGCCATGCGTTATGGGATTGAATCCATTTATCAAGCTATGACGTAAGTACCGTAGACTATTTATATGTCAAAAATATTTCTACTGAAACCTAAAAGAAGAAAGAAAAGTAAGCATTCATCTTCTAATTCAAATGAAAATTTGTGTAAGAAGACAACTAAATTTAATGTGCCAGTGTGGTGCTGCCTAACTTTTTATTTTGATGAGATTAAGTTTAGACTGAGTTCAGGTCTCTCTTCCCTATTGAATGAAATTTTCCTTGTCTACATAACTTTGTACAGTACAGTTTTGTTTTTACAATACAAAATTCACCATTTTACCAGAATAAAAATAATGTTCTTTGACAACATAATTCATAAGGAAAACTGCAACCAAGACAATTAGTTGTTAAAAATTAATTTTTCATACAAAATACGCATGTCCATTTTATGTCAGTGCTAATATAATATAAATTCATGTTTAAGAATGACAATAGAGTTACTTAGAGGGACATTTGACTTCTATTGAAAACTTTACAAATTGAAATCTTGAATCAAGAAGTCATCTCTTATTACCGCTTTCCAAAGTTCTAGATGCATGGTAGAAACTCAGTGGGTATTTATAATTGAGTGAATCAGAAGCAGAAATTGTTTCTTGGAATTACCTTTATTCTCAACTTCTTTTGGTATATCTCTGCATGTCAGAAGTTTTCAGTAGCCAAAAGAAAGCAAAGTGGAACTGAAATGTTTAATTAATCTGTTACAAGCATCTACCATTTATACTGTATTTAAGTGTTTTAGAGCATACCCTATTGATTGACCATATCTTTAAATTGGGGAAGGTACAGAGTATTGACATTCTTCACACAGGGGTTGAAATACAACTTTCATTCCTTTAAACCATGTTTTCAAAATGATGGTTTTGCAATTGAATTTAACCCATTGTTTATGAATGAATTATTCAACATTTTAGTTCACAAGATAGTTTGGTTTAGAAGGTAAAATTTATTTTCCCTTTTCTGAAGATGAATTGATACCAAAATAAAGGGAAGTGTGTATTAAGTCATAGTTTAGTTGTACATTATTAAATTTTCCTCTTTGTGCATTTCTCCTAAGAGGAAAGCTCAATTTGTTTTGTTGGTAAATAATCTGAACAATAATACCAAATTTCCCCGTCCTCCAGGTTACCTCCTAATTACTGTAAATGCTCTCTCCTTTACCATATATTTTCCTATATCTTTTGTTTGGGAGCATTTATGAGAAGGAGGAACAGGATTGCAGTTTTCCTGTTTTAACAGTGATTGATCAAACATTCGGTGGTTTGGTTTCCACATGGCAAATGCAGCCATCCATCAATAAAAAAGAAATTTACCAAGTTATGACAGTAAGAATGAACATCTGCACTCTTTTAAAAAGTGCATATCTTTTAAAAAGATATGTCATTCCACATATCTTCACTCACGAGTTCAGGCATAGAGCCTTTTGCATCTTAAGAATGTGAGGAGCCCATGATGATTTTTGTCTTATGTATGCAAATATCTATGTTTTTGATAATGTTCTGAGAGACCAACTCTTAACCCATGAAAACATACAAGGAATTTCATATCAGATATTAAAAACTAAATCATGGTCTGGAGATGATATCTATCAAGCAAATATACTTTATTAGAATGTCTAATGATTCTTTCATGTATTATAAAATAAAGCCCATGGTCTTTCACACAGCTGAGATTCTGTTAGATTGTCATCATGCTTCCATAATAACAAAATAGGGAAAAGAATTAGGTCTTTTTTAAAATTTTGGTATGTTTAACTGACAACCTGTACTTTGGCATTGGTCATCTAAATCTAATTCATATTTGAACTAGAACTGCTAGGATACAGTTTACTTTAAAGCCACTAGTCTGTTTTAGCTGCGTGATTCATAGGTTCCTTTTGAAGAAGAGTGCTGCTTAATTGAATTGTGCATAACTTTAAGAAATACATACAGTGTAATATATGCACTATGTGCCAGGAACTTTTCTAGGCACTGAGGATATAGAAGTGAATAAGAAGTCAAGGTTTAGTCTCTCATGAAGTCCAAGTTCTGGAAGATGGAATTCTTTTCTGATTAACTGTGAGGGCCTATCCAGGGCAATGTGAGTAAAGCAAAAGAAGATAGCTCTTGCCCTCCAGTGGGCACCTACTCTAAGGGGAAGAGGAAGAAGAAATTAAATAACAATAGAATAATGGGTGATGGAAAAGCATAGACATAGAGGAACCAAACTCAGGCACAGATGAGGAGAGGCCTCAGAGAAAGCTGATAGACAGTTATAGTCTGGTTGTACATTCTTGCTCTTCAACTTCAGTCATTTCCCTAACTCCTACCTACTGATTTCCTGTCCCACATCACTACCTTCATACTCAAAAACTGTAATTGGGCTCAGGCAATCCATAGCTTCAGGGAAAAGTTACAGCACTCTTAGCCCAGAGGAGTAGTGATCTTTGAATGTCTGAGTTCCTCTTTAGTTAAAGATGAATAAAATATTTACTTAGCACTAAAATGTATGCTGATCTGAATTTTCAGAAGTAAATACTTTTTGTGTTTATTTCTAACATCAGGAATATGGTCTTTTTATATTCTGTTTCTGTGAAATATCTTCCAAGGATCTGAGAATTACTGTCTTCTTTTTGGTGCTTCTTTCCAAACATCCTGCTCTTATTTTCATTAAAAAATAATTGATTTTTGAATTTGAATGAAAGCCATTTCCATTCTTGGAAAAATCACAAGATGGGTGATTAGAGATAAGTGCCCAAGAAATGGTTTGTGAATTAGATAATGGTTTATTTTTTTCCCATCATGAAGATTAAGTGAACTTTTGATTTGCTATTTGAAATACTCATGACCAACTTTATTTGAAATACTCATGATTTCCACATATTTGCCAATAATATTTTAAGAATTAGTGGTTGATAATGTAGTGTTTGTTGAAAGCATGCTAGTAACTCTCTCATTATTGTCAATTTAATCATGTTTCTGGATTTTTTTTTTTTACCCTAACTTTTCCCATGTAACTGCCAATCCATTTGTTAAGTTTTTTTGATATCCCTTTTTTTTTGCAAAAGTAAAATAATTTTAAAATAATCATAGTTTTAAATCATATCTTTGTGGGATATGTTTAACATTTCTAGAGATTACAGTAGTACTTTTATTTTTTAATTATTTATTTACATCATTGTTAATTTTCGGACAGTATTTGATTTCTTCCCTCAGGTGTAGTGCTGTAGTTCTCCTACCACCACAGCACCTGTGACCCATCACTGTAGTCCCTTGTGCTCCTCTCTCCCCTGTTTTGACCCCTCTACCTCTCTCTCCCTTACTGTATGCCTGAGATCTATGGTAAGCTTGCAAGTTTTGATTTTTTCCCTGACTCTTCGGTTTCTCTATATCTGGCATATTAGTGAAAATATCCAATATTTATCTTTTCCTTCTGACATTTTGCTTAGCAGTATCCCTTCCAGTTTCATCCATATTGCCATAAATGGTATTATCTTTTTTCATTACAGAGTATTATTTCATTGTCTGTATATACCACATCTTCTTGATCCATTCATCTGTTTGGGGGCATTTAGGTTGTTTCCATATCTTGGCTATTGTAAATAGTGCTGCAATAAACATATGCATGCAGGTTTCCTTTCGAATTAGTGTTTCTGTTCTATGAGTAGATTCCTAAAACTGGAATTCCTGGGTCATATAGTAGATCCATTTTTAGTGTTTTGAGGACACTCCACACAACTTTGCCTTGTGGCTGGACCAGTTTGCATTCCTACCAGCTGACAAGGATTTTTACCACATCCTTGTCAGAATTTTTTTTTTTTTTAATGTGGGCCATTCTCAAAGGTGTGAGGTGGTATCTTACTGTGGTTTTGATTTGCATTTTCCTGATAATAAGTGATGTTGAGCATTTTTTCATTCACACTAGTACTTTTTAACCTGTTTAACTTGAACAGGTACTTTTTGAAGGGATCATTTGCAGTAGGGATATTCAGTCATTTTAAAATACTAATTGTACTTCGAATCCTGTTTCCCTCGCTTCTACCCTCTTAGAATAATTTAAGTAATATAGAAACTGAAGACTTTGAAAGGAAAGAATTTTGAAGGAGATATTTAGAAACAAGAAAGTTTGCCTTGGCAGTAAACGTACATAAAGATAGGACACGCATAAACCAGAGCAGACACTTGTCTAGTTGCAACCTTGTAGAAGACTGCAAGCTGAAAGTTGTCAAACACCAGAGGATGACCCTTTGGTCCCTGTTTCTGATCATCCCTACTAAGATGAGTTTATATCCAACAGATTTCAGTGTTGCTGATAGTAGTAAATAATGCTTGTGGCTGAGTACAATATGGTGTTTTTATTCAGAAACACATGGCAGTTAAAGCTTATAAGGAGATCTTCGTATACTCCTTTAATTTTTAAGATGGAGAAACTGCTTCTAGGAGTGAAGTTACACTTCTAAGATCACCGATCAGGACTAGGATTAGAATGAATCATGTCTGTACAATGGTACGTCTGACTCTAAATTAATCACCCAGAATCCCTGTATCCCCACATATACTCAAAAAAGCAGGGTTTTTTTTTTAACCATTTATTTAAGGTTTCTAGAAGTGTAACCTCTCATCCTAAATAATACCATTCCTTCTTTGAAAATTTTTCTTTTGTTTTCCTTCAGTTACCTAATAATGTGTCCACTGATGCATACTACTACATTTATTATATCACTATCTAGTGGTTTGATTTAAGACTAAAATATGAAAAAAAATCCAGTGCAGACTACTGCTTGGTACCGAGAGGGTACTATAATCTGATTTACCACCACCCCATATCTCAGTTTCTAGAAGAATTAAGATATTTTCACCAGAGACAAGAAATTATCAGAGTGACCTGAATATTCTGTTTTGACTTTTAATGTTTTATTTCTTTACTACCAAATACGTTTTAATCTTGGCACTCTAATTGTTTAACTGATAGGTGTCTTGTTGTTTCTAAAATGAATATTTTAACATGCTAAGAGATGACAACTACTTCCTAAACATTGTATCTTTACTCTTCATGTATATTGAGGAATGTTCAACTTAATTCTGATCAAATTTGAGAGGGTCATATATATAATTTGAACTGCTTACCCTTTTTGTTTTACCAAATGAAAATTTTGTTGGATTACAATTTTAATACACTGAAAATGATGTCATAATTATGCTAATCTGATGTTGAACTTAATGTAAAAATGTAATCAAAGAAAAGTAACATTAAGTGAAATTTTGGGTTTTTTATTTTTAATTAATGTAATACATTGTTTTATATCCTTGCTGATATTTTAACAGTATGGAATTCCTCCCCTCTGGTGTGGTCACTGTAGCTCTACCACCACTAGAGCACCTATGTTCTCCACCATAGTCCCTATGCTCTCTCCCTATCTCTCACCCTCTTCCTCATCTCTCCTTTTCCCTCTCCTTCCTCCTCCCCCTCTCCTTAGATACCTCAGATCTATGGGCAGTTTTCAAGGGTTGGTTTTAAAGATTGTCTTTGTTTGACCTTTGTTTAGTTTCTCTATATACCATATATAAGTGACACCATTCAGTATTTATCTTACTCCTGTTTTATTTCACTTAGCATAATCCCTTGAGCTCCCATCCATGTTGTCACAAATGGCATGAGTTTTGTCTTGTTTTTTTTTTTTTTTTAAATCCTGAGTAATATTCCATCGTGAATATATATACCACAACTTTTTGATACACTCATCTGTTTTGGGGCATTTGAGTTGTTTCTGTATCTTGACTTTTGTGAAGAGTGCTGCGGTAAGCATAGGAGTACCGGTTTCCTTTCAAATTAGTGTTTTTGTGTTCTTTGGGTAGATATCTAGGAGCAAAATTGCTGGATCATATAACAGATCCATTTTTAGCTATTATCCTCATAGATTTTCAAGATCATTCCATAAATATATTTTTAATTCTTGATAGATTTTATTTTGTGAAATCAACCTGGTATCTGCTTCAGAGTAAATTTATATTTTATTGCATATTTACTCATTAACCAGAAATTGGTAAATTCTATGATAAATTTTGAAAGAAATAACTTTTTATGGATGATTTGACTTCTGCAAAAATCTTGTTTAAAGATTCTTTCAAGAAATCTATATGGATCTTATGTATAAACTACCCCAAAAATACAGTTACAAAGAAACTTCTGAAATTAATAATAGGGCAAAAGTTGAATTACCACTTAAAATATTTTTTATGATTTGGGTAATAAAACATAATAATGATAAATTATTTTTAAAATACAGAATGCATTTTTTTTAATAACAAAAATCGGTAACTCTACCCACAAATAGCACTCTTAACTATTTAGTTAACAATCCCTAGCAAGTTATTGGCTGTTTTTGCTTTATGTATATGTGTGCCTATGCATATGTGTATAAGTTGAGGTAATAATGTGAAATAGTGTTTTCATCCTCTTTGTTTTGAAACTTACAGCATTCCTTTGAAATCATATTTGCTGATCACCTAGTGGTGTAAGCGTTCACCTGCAGGCCATAAACTGAAAGTTAAATCTCTAAAAATGTTCTCCTCTTTGCCATGTATTTATTAAAATGAAGTGCTCTTTTAGACTAGGAAAAGATAGTCACCTGCTACTACTGGTCGCTTCTCCAAGTATAATAGCCTGTGACTTCATGTCTTGGTAAAGGCATAACACAAAAGAGTATATATAATTCTCAGGGTGATATAGCATCCCTAATGTTATTGCAGCACTTCTTTCTAACTAATGTCAAATCCCTTTTTGCATTCCCTGTTGCACAAGCTGTACTTCAGTCTTGGGAACGGTACACCTTAATGGATATAGATTGAGAATGTTTGGGAAACACAAAACAGCTCAGGCAGCCATTACCATGCAACAGGGGAGTGTTTGACAGCACTGCTGGCCAGAAGCCTAGATCCCAAATCTCTGATAATAAATGGTTCCTAGAAATGTCCTCCCATTTCCTCTCTAGGAAGGTTAATTTTTTAGGAGTTTAGATTATATTTACTCATGTAATATTTTTGCAGTGGAGCCACCTACACTGAAGCAAGGCAAAATGCCTCCTAAATACTGGAACATGTTTAATGGGTAACCCTAATTTCCAGTGTTGTTAGAACTTAACATCATTTTGGCTTTCCAGGCTGTTTCCTTCAGTGACTCAGAGGTACATTGGGTAGCTAGCTAATTCCCATCATACTCCAGAAATAATACAGATAAATTTTAATCAGAAAGTAAAATATTTCTGTCATTTCTCTAAGAGAAATAGGTGCCTAATGCTCTGGAAAATTTAAAATACTGTTCTTAGTATAGCCATGATAAGCAAAGATGAATACTATCAGCCTTCAGAATTGACATCATCATTATAGCATTAACTGCTGTGCACTTCAGCAGAATGTTCTGAAAGCATTTGGATGTTTTGACAAACTGTCATGTTCAAGGTAATCAAGCACATCTCCTGTATACTCTAGCTTTATATAAACACATTTGCTCATGTTCCTTTTGTTTGTTTTCGTTAATAATGTTTATTGGTCAACTCCTGTGTGTAAGAAAACACTAAGTGTGGGCTGGTTAAGGTGACAACTAAGCATGAACTAAACAAATCCTGGATAAAACAGACACATACACAAGTAATACACCACATTGAGAGGAGGAGAACAAATTATAAGAGAAGGTATGCTCCAGTGGTTAACTGCATTGCACTGCTTGATCTCCAGTCCTTAATCATCTTACTTCCTATGTAAGGTAAAAATTTGAACAGGGAATATATGTTTACTACAATAAATACAGGGAGTCACACTTCAGAAGCACTGGCAGGACTAAATAACAGTAGTAATCAACATTCTTCTGCATGATGCTATCATACTGTTCTTGGAAACAACACCTTTCTGACCTGACTCTCCTATTTTTTCAGAGGGCATAATTTTTCAGTTGTAACCTGAGGACAATCACATTCAAAACTATTTTATTAGCAGGTTCAGGTTCCAGAGACATAGTCAAGCTTCATATTTTGGAGATCAGAAGCAGTGTAATTCTGTGATTTTAAGTTTATATCAAGGTGCAAAATAATTTGTTCCTTCTTACTGCAGTATGTGACATTCCTAGTCATATTGAAAAAAGGGGCCAAAATATTATCTCTGGCTGCTACAGTTCTTAAATTGTTTTTCTGCTTCCAGTACCTACTCATTTTTTTCCATATTTATACCACTTCAGTCACCTTTTCAAATTCATCTGATAATGTCAGTTCCCTCTGCAATAATCTCAGCTATTGTCATGTAGTCCACATGAAAAAGCCAAACTCCTTTGCTAGAGAACAAAGAACCTTGCCTTAACCCATTTTACCTTCATCCCCTGGCACCTCCTCACTTTTATCCTATTTCCTCAGTGCAAAACTCCCATCACCCCACTAACATTCATTTTATTAAGGTTCAGCGATATTTTTTTATCAAATCCAACAGTCTTATTTTCTTATTTTTTGAAACTTTTTTTTAAACAGTTACCATCAGCTTAACCCTTTAAACACTCCATTTTCATAATTTCCCTGATTCTAGTATTCTGGAGTTCCTTTTAACTATCTGACTTTTTCTTTTTCTCACTCGTAGAAGGCATATGCTTCCTCCAGTACTTTGTATATTGGTATTTCTCAGGTTCCATTCTCTGACTCTTCTCTTTTCCTTCGTCATAATCTCCCAGGATGATTTTATCCTTTTCATAGTTTTGATGGACTTCTTCATGCTGATCACCTCCAAATCTAAGTGCTTATTTTTCATGTCACTACTAACCTGGTAGACATTCCTACATGGAAAGTCTATAAGGACTTTAAGCTCAAACTCAACTGGTACCTTAACTCCATTTTAAAATTCCATTCTCCTGATTCCTGCCTCACTCCCTTACTAGAAAAAAGCACGCTAAGCATTTACTTAGTAACCCAAACTAAATACTTGGAACTTTAACATTTTTTTTCTGTCCCATTCCTTATCAATCCCCAAGTCCTCACAGTTTTTCCTCTCTCAATATTTATCATCCTTCTTTCCAGATCTCCTGCCCTAGTTTAGACACCCATCATCTCTTCCTGGTAATAGTCTCCTAAATGAACTCTCTTCTCTAGTCTCAACTTGCTTGAACTCATTCTAAAATCTCCTCCCAATTTCTATTTGAAATTAAACTGCATTCCCTATCCCTGTAAAGAACCAGAAATAGCTGATGATTTTGTACTTACATTAACTCTGTATGACTTTCCAAATCCTTCTTTCTTGAAAAAAAAAATCTTTTGACCCAGATAAAAGGTCCAAATTAGCTACCTTACTGCATAAGACTGTTTTACATACTCCCTTGCCTTATCTCTGGTTATGGGTCTGGGATGTTCTTATGGAAATTTGAACTCAACCAGTCTAAATTGCTAGGGTTCATGCTACACAATACCTTGTTTCTTTCCATTATGCCTGTGTTGGTACTGTTCTTCAGGCATACAATTTTTATCAGTAATAGCAAGCCTTAGTTCTTGGCTTGAATATATTTTAGTTATGTATTAACTCCACCCAGCCTCATTTCAAGAAATCTTTGTTGACCTTCCCCACTAGGTTATAAAGTACACTTTAACTCAGTATCTCATAGCACTCTGGGTAATACTTTTCTTTTTCAATTGTATTTTTGTGTGACTGATTTCCCCATTAGTTTGTAAGTGGATTCATTGGTATGTACCCAATGCCTAATACAGCATCTGGTATTCAGGCTTGTTCAGTAAACATTGAATAAAATCTTAGGGACATTAAATTATTCACTCTTCCATTACCATGATATAAATCCTAATCCTGGAGACCTTGCTTCATACATTTCCCCTAAATTCTCCACCACTAGTGGATTCAACTGTTGGGACGTTTGCCCCTCACCTCCAGATCTCAGTCATTTATCTTATGGCTTACCCTAACTTCTAGATACCTCTGCAATAGCACTTTCTCCTTTATGACAAAATTAAGGTTTAATATGTGTGCCTTTCATTTAGGGGTATGCATTTTCTACAGGACCATATTTTATTCAAATCCAGATCCTTGTCACAAAGGATAGTGACAGAAATATAATAAATGTGGTTATTGAAGGGATAGTGTTCTGACCAGATGACTTTAATATAAAGATGAATCAAAGATTAAAGAGTAGAATAAAACACTAGAATCACTGTTAATTCTAATTATTCTAATTAATTTCCCAATAAGAAATTATTATAATTCTACTTGTTTATAGTTCGTTTAAAGAAAAGCTTAAAGCATAATTTTACTGATTTTCTAATTTGTCTATATTTCTATGTGTTGTATATGTTTTAGATATTTTGTATTATAATACCTAATATGGTATTAAAGTTGATGACAAATGCATATTAGATTTATTAAATTAGATATCTCAAATTATATTTATTTACATGGTTGAGCTATTAAAAAATGTAATAGCTTCCTGGGTCATATGGAACCTCCATTTTTAGTAAATTGAGGAACCGCTATACAGCTTGCCATAGAGGGTGGACCAGTTTGCATTCCCACCAGCAGTGTGTGAGAGTTCCTTTCCTCCACATCCTCACCAATATTTATTGTTTCCTATTTTTCTAATATGTGCCATTCTTGCTGGTGTAAGGTGGTATCTCATTGTGGTTTTAATTTGCATTTCCCTGATTATGAGGAATGTTGAACATTTTTTCATATGCCTGTTTGCCATTTGCATTTCCTCTTTGGAGAAGTGTCTTTTAAGTTCTTCTGCCCATTTTTTGACTAGTGTTTTGCTTTGATTTTGTTGAGTCATGTGAGTTCTTTGTAGATTTTTGTGATGAGTCCCTTGTCTATTGTATTGAGTGCAAATATTTCTGGGAATCTACCCAAAGGACACAAAAACAGTAATCCAAAAGGTCACATTCACACCTGTGTTTATTGCAGCACTATTTACAATAGCTAAAACAGAAAGAACCCAAATGCCCAAAAATTGATGACTGGATCAAGAAGATGTGGTACATGTACACAATGGAATACTATTCAGCAATTAAAAATGATAAACTAATGCAATTTGCAGCAACATGGATGGAGGTAGAAGGGATCATGCTCAGCAAAATAAGCCGGAAGGAAAAAGAAAAATATCAAATGGTTTCACTTATAGGAGGAATATAGGGGAGATCAGGAGGAGAAAATAACACACAAAACAAAAACAAAAACAAGGAAGCAACCATAAATAAGAGACATTCTACAGGGGAGGGGGAGGAAAAGATCACGAGGGACTATGGTGAGGTTCACATGTGAATTGGTGGAGGGAAACCTATGGGGAATGCAAAATAATGTAAAGGATATAAATAAAAAAAATAAATTTAAAAAAAATTTAATAGCTTGTAAATTGTTAAACCTCTCGTTTTGATTATAAAATGTGACTTTGGAGTCTCACCGCCACAAATTTATAGGGCAGTTACATCAAATGACTGGTATAACTATCACTTGATGATGTATATAACCACTACAGTGGCAATATATGATGGAGAGATCCAGATATTATCTCAATTAAAAATAGACTGGGATAACCAAGACAAAGTGAAAAACAGGCAAAGCTTACTTGCTGACATTTCCTGTCTTCTATTATACTCATTTTTCACTTACAGTGAGCAGTGTTCAATAATCTTGTCATTTTCAACATAAGTTGTTCTGTTTAACTTATAAAATGAACACTGTGTCTTGTATGGATTTTGCATGTTTCTCCTTCATTCTGATTAGAGTAAGCATAAAACTGTTGCTGTGACCTTATCCTCACACTAAAAATCGCAAAATTACAACTAAATGAAATAAAGGCTAACAGGCTGAATTATGAGGGCACTAGTCCTTTTTAAACCAAGAACAAATGCATCATTCTAAGGATTTTTATTACCAGTGCCCTTTAAATAAATAATACATGTTCAGAATAAAACACTTTTGATCTTTGAGTTCCTTGCTAGTTTATTTTGACCACTTATATTTCTATCTCTCTTATCATCCCTGTGTGTATGTGTAGTTTGCTATACCAATCCCCCACACTTTTATATTTAGGTACTGTAGATTATACAACTCTTGAACTCAGACTTAAGTATAATAAATCTAGGGGCCTCCCTGGTGGCTCAGCGGTTAAGCGCTGTGCTGTGGAGCTGTCAGGAGCAGCAACGCAAGGTCGACACCCAGCCAGGGAGATTCCCACATGGCCCTGCAGACCTCTCCTGCCTCACCCGCTGCTCCCCTCAGCAGTGTATTTCCATCGATCTGCCTGTGCTGCTCCCCACTCTGTCTCTGGTGAACCTTCTCGCCGTCCTACGCCTCTGGCCTGTACCCCAGATTGTATGCATAAATAAATAAAATTTTTTTTTAATTTAAAAAAAATGTATAACAAATCTAATTGTGAATTGTTGGGAAAGAAAAGAAAAACATACTAGAGGGTAAGGGTATGTTAATTTATATTTTTAACATCATTGTATCATTTGTAGTGTTCTTAATAGAGATTAGTTAATTATAATCAATATAAAGTCAAAATATATATCATTTCCCTTAGCAATCATTAATAATCTAATTCCAGTATTGGATTAATTAAATGAAACAATTCTCATGATACTAATTGTTACCATGATTCTCAAAGATCTATATTAGAAACTTTAACCTACTTTCATTAACAAGTATCCTAACAAGGTATTCGTGTGACCTGGCAGAGATCTAGGAGATGTAATTTTCAGGACCACCATCCATTTCTTTTCAGTTGCCTCTCAGGACTTTTGTATATGTTCTGTGTTTGTATGCATATTACACCTCCCTGGTGGCATAGGGATTAAGTCTCAGCGCTATTGCTGCTGCTGCCTGAGTTCGATCCACAGCCAGGGATCTAACCCACATATGGCCCAGCAGACCTCTCCTGTCTCTCCCGCTGCTTCCATTGACAGTGTTTTTCAGTAAATTTGCCTGTTCGTCCTATTCTGTCTCTGGTAAATCATCTCACCCCTCATAGCTTTGGCCTACACCCCAGTTCTTCTACAAAATAAATATTTTTTAAAAATAATTTAAAAATTAAGAGATGCCTAGTTGAAGGCTAAATTGCTGAGATATGAGAGCAAAGTATCAGATTATGTATAGAAAACTTGTTTCCTGTCTGCATATCTTTTCACTTTATCATACACTTGCTTTCAATTTCCAATTCTTTTGTTATATATAGTTCAATGAAACAGGTTTTCTTGAGATAAGTAACAGGATTGAACAGTCACTTCTTCTGATGTCTGTAAATGATACTATTATTCAAGGTTTAGGAGATCTTTAAGCATAAGACTGGTTTAATTAAATCTGTCCTCACTATTCATCTTCTGCCTAATTAAATCTTGGTTTTAACAAAATGCATTGAAAACAGAACTGCTTAAGGAAGATATTCCTTTATGACAGAAGCTCATAAATTGAGCTTAAGTCAGATGTTAAGTTCATGTCTTTAATCAATGTGCCATGAAAGGAGAGCCTCTTACTTACATTATCAATGTAAAAGGAATACAAGTGTGACAGAACGTTCTAGTGGAAGATAGCATTTCAGGAACTGAAATCAGTCAGGGAGAAAGGGAGATTCCTATGTTACTGCTTTCTGACAGTGCTAGAAAATTGTACTTTCAGTGTGTCCATCCCAGTCTCTCACAGTTTTATGAATTATGCTCACTTCCTTGTGGCAGTTCACATTCTAATTTAGCCACCTCATCTTTGCAAATGAGAAGTATTTTAAAGGCTGAAATTACCTTCTCTTTCAATTAGATTATAGGGATTTTTCTCTCCTTTTCTTAGATATAGTTGAGGAATTTAATTGCTGACATTAGAGGACATATTGTTAGGTGAATAAATTAGTTAATGCTTAAAATGCTTAATATTTTTATCTTGCAGGCACTTTTCATGTCTGTCTTCAAAGTACATGTGCCCTGGTGTCCCTGCTGTCATGAGTACCTTGCTGGCAAATATAAACGCTTTTTATGCTCACACAACAGTTTCCACAAATGTACAGGTTTCTGCCTCAGATCGATTTGCTGCTACCAACTTTGGTGTAAGTATTAAATTTTGAACTTTAAGCTTCTCAGTAATTTTTGGGAGTTACATTTTCAAAGGGCTTTGGATTCAAGGTTTTCTTGGAATCCTCACAGCCCCAGGAGGTACATTTTAGGGAATACCTTAGTATAGTAGACTAAAGCTAAAAGATCATTTGCATCAATTTCTGTGAAATAATTTTGTTTGATAGTCAGTGGACAGTTCATTAGATTAAATCAATATATCTGGAATGACCTTTTCCACTAGGGAAAAACATACATTTTGTGAAAGAGTACTGGAATTTAATAGCATATTCTCCATGTATGTAAACTTGGCACTGACCAAGTTTGGATCTCTTTGATCGGAGACTGATCTCTGGTGAGCATGAGTGTGATAGACTTCTCTGCCGCCTACTAGACTCCATTTACACTTCCTATTGGTTGCTACTGATAGTGGTAGATAATAGTATGTTTTCTAAGTGAAAAATATTCAGTGTATAAAATCGTAAAAGAAATATCTATACCTAATTAAGACTGTTCACTTGAAGTATTCCATTATATCAAAACTGTAATGAAAAGTAGAAATGTGGGGATCCTAAGTAGTCTCAAGTATTTGTTATCAGACCCTGGAATTTATTATTTGTTAACTTATGAAAACAAAATTGGTAGGACTAAAACTAGGATATAAATTAAGAGTAATCCCAGTAAAATGATGAGGATCTCAACCAAGACAGAATTAGAAATGGAAAAGAAGGCTTTTCAGGGCTTAGATTCAAGAATAGATGGTACTTCTAGGGACATGTACAGTAAGAGAAAGAGACAGATGCCTCAAAAGATTTCCGAGGTCTCACCTTTTTTTTTTTTTTTTTTAATATATGAAAGATACTAAGATTCTTGTAGGAAAGTGATTTCTATGGCACAGATACTTTCCCACAAAACTTCTAAATTGATTCAGTAAGTAGGTTTTTGTTATTGATTATGTTCTTAAAAATGGAATTTGGGTATATGTATCATTGAACAGAAAAAAATGTGACCCAACAAAAGGAATGTAAAGGTGGTAGAAGAAAAAATGAACTATTGTGCTTGCTGTCGTCTGTCCTTTTCATTGTATAGAGAAAATACATGTGAGGTATGTGAGATGAGTCAGCTACTTAATGACAAATAAAAATAAACATCAGTAGAAGAAAACATCATCTGGGTTAGGAGTCATTGGTTTGAGTTTAATCATCCAAGCCTTCATTTCTCCATCTGCTCAGTGAGGATAATTATTGGCTCTTATAAGTGTCTTAAATTGAATATGAAAATCAAATGTGTTAAATGACAATAAAGCAGTTTGTAAATTTGAAGGTGCTCTATAAATATGAAGTATGAGGATGTTGTCTGTCATACTCTACTACAGTGTAAGATTACACAATCTGCTACTTATGCTATATTGGCCCTGTAAGAACTGGGGCCAAAGAACATTCTATAGCCAGTTTAACAAAGTTGTATTGTGACCAATACCAGATCATAGAACAGTTTTGCTGTAAAAACCTCATCTTGGTAATAGCATTCATAGTCTTGGGATTTTACCTTTAACATAAAACATTCTATGTATGAAATTGTTTTGCATTTAATATTCTGCCTGGGTATATTGTGGAGACTAAGCCAATCTTGTGGAACACTGAACCTTTCTACCTCTGATAGAGAAGATGCATTTATATGATTAATATCCACATAAAAGCTATCTGGAGGACAATTAGATAGCATGCTCCTTTACTTCATGCTGACCCAAAGAAGAGAAACCAGATTGATTTCACTATGTGTCAGTGGCAAAATGATTATAGGAAACTTCCTTTGTAATTCAAATAACTTACTGTTGAAGAGATTTAAATGTGTGTGTATGTAGATATATACAAATATATGTGTGTATGTATATATGCACATATATGTATGTGTGTGTTTCAAACTGCATGCTAATAAACTGGTGATTTGGTATGTAAATTTGACATTTTTCTCTACCTACTGAAAATGATGTTATTCAGTGAGTCAAATATAGCTAAGTATAATGTCTTCCACTTCCACTTTAGGGCTCCAAAGGTCTTATATGACTTCTCAAACTGATACTATTACTTGTGACTCAGAAATAACATCATTATTTTTTAATTTTAATTTTGGGGTTACATTTTTGCTCTCCATACATGCCCATGTTCCACTCACCCTCCATTAATTCACCCATATCAACCATTTTTTTGGGGTTATTTATATTCCAAAGAGGAGAGAAGCCATTCATTATCTGTCTTTCATTTTGTGACTTATTTCCCATAACGTAATCACCTTGAGCTCTATCCATTTTGCTTCAAGTACCACAATTGCATCTTTTTCACAGCTATCTAGTATTCCATTGACTATATATTCCACAACTCATCCATCTGTATGTTGTAGGACACTTAGTTTGGTTCCATGACTTGTCAATTGTCAACAGTATTATTTTGAACCTGGCATACATGATTCTTTTCATATTTGAGTTTTCAATTATTTGGATAAATACCTAATGGAGGTATTGCCAGACCATACAGATTTTCTATTTTTATTTCCTTAAGAAATCTCCATACTGTTTTCCACACATGCTGCACCAACTTCCTTTCCCCCCAGTAGTTAATGAGAGTTCTTTCTCAGTAATCTTGCCAACATTTGTTGATTCCATTCTTTTTTATGTGGCTTTTCTCACAGGAGTGAGAAGGGTGCATTTACCCTATAATAAGTAGAATCGAATAATTTTTCATTTGTCTGTAGTTGAACTGAACATCTTCTTTAGAAAAGTGTCTGTTTAGGTCTTTTTCCCATTTTTTCACTGGGTTATTTTTGTTGTTGGATTGTATAAGAACTATGTAGATTTGGGAGATTAGTCTCTTGACAGATGTATGATGTACAGATATTTTTTCCCATTATGTAGGTTGTCTTTTTGTTTTTGTGATGGTTTCTTTTAAAGTACAAAATGTTTCTAATTTGATGTAGTCCCATTTGTTTACTTCATTATTTTGTTTCTCTTGTCATTGAGGTTGAGACACCAAATACATACATGTGATAGATGTCCTGTACTGTGTCCCCTATGTATTCTTTGGAGTACTTGATGGTTTAGGATCTTATAGTCACATCTTTAATCCATTTTGAATCAATTTTTTTGTGTGGAGTTAAGAATAGATCTTGTTTCTTTTTTCTTTTTTTTTTTTTTTTGGCAAGTGCCTATCCATGTTTCCCATTTATCAAAGTGTCTATCTTTTATCCATGGGTTCTGTAGTTTCTTTTTCAAAGATTAATTGTCCATATTTGTGTGGATTTATCTCTGGGCTTTCTGTTCTATTCCATTGGTCTGCATTTCTGTTTTTTGTTCCTGTACTATACTGTTTTGATTACTGTTGCTCTGTAATATAGTTTGAAGTCAGGAGGTGTGATCCCTCCATTTTCCTTCTTTTCTCTCAGGATTGCTTTAGCTAGTTAGGGCCTTTTTTTGTTCTATATAAATTTTATAATTGTTCTGTTTACTAAGAAAAAGTCATTGCTATTATAATAGCTATTACAATGAATCTGCACATTGCTTTATATACTATGGTCATTTTAATGATGTTAATGCTTTTAATCCATGAACTTTGGATATCTTTTCATTTCTTTGTGTCTTCTATTTCATTTAACAGAGTTTTATAGTTTTTAATATAGGTTCTTTTATGTTCATTAAGCTTACTCTCTGGTATTTCATTCTTTTTGGTGTGACTTTAAATTGGATTGTATTCCTCATTTCCTTTTTTCTGATACATTGTTTGCATATAGAAGTGCAACTGATTTTTGTGTATTGATTTTATATTCTACCACTTTACTGTATTCATTTAGTATTTCTATTAGGTTTTTGGTAGTCTTTTTGGTTTCTCTAAGTATAGTAATATGTCATCTTTATATTGCCCCCCCCTTTATCCTTCTCAAAAGTATAACAGACATTTTAAGTATTCAAAAATTAAACTAGTGGGAAAGCTTTCTTGCCTATGAGAATCATAAAACAAATCTTTAAGAAAAAAATTAACAAATTGAAACATTTTGTGTGTGTACACATATTTGAAGTCACGGTTTAGATGAAATATGTTCAAGGATAAAGTGAAAAGGGCAAAATATTAAGTGAGCAGAGGAGAAGCAAGCAAAGTTTGCTGAGGAACATGGTTAGAGTATTTGGAAAATGGTAATAACCATGATATGATGATAGGAAAGATAGAATTTTAAGAAAAGAGGAGTGTATAACTTCAACAGGTGCAAAAGTTCAAGTAAGATGGGAAAGAAACACTCCCATTTGATTTAGCAATTAGGAGCTCATTGCTTGATGAGCAATTGAGATTGAAGTCTGATTTCATAGTGTTGCTCAGTGAATAGCTTAGGTATATAGTTATATAAAGTAAGGTTCCTTTATTTATTAAGATTTAGCATTGAAATAAAGTTCATAGAATGAATAATTACCATGACATAATGGTAAATGAAAAAAAAATGACAAAGTCCATGTATGGTCTAATACCAACATTGAAAACACAGATGCGTACATGTACACACACACTCACAGTCTTAGAAATACAGCTGGAAGGAAATGTGCAAAATGACAGTGGCACAGTCCCATGGTATCGTTTCTCTTAATATTTTGGGTTTTTGTTTTTTATTCACCTTTATACTAAATTTTTTCAATATTTTTTATTGTATATCACAAAAATGTGGGAAAAAATGAACGTAGGTGAGGAAATAGAGATTATTCTGTCAAATAACTTGAATTAGAAGGGAAAAAAAGAGATTAGTGAAGGGCAATAAGATTTTCCACTAAAGAAAGTTTTGTTTTATTTAAACATGTTTATAGATTTTTAGGAAAGAGACCGGTTGTAAGGGTGAAGTTGTAAATGGTGAGTAAGTGATGGGCAAAATCCCAGAGGATAAAAAGGATATGCAGTCAAAAGAATAGAAGAAGGAACTGCCTTTTGGAATAAGAAAGGACACAGATAAGTTGTGCTCTCAAAATGTATTAAATAGTTTGAGAGTCATTGCAGAGAATTGTGAGCTTTTTGTACAGGAGTGAAAATTTGTGGGAGTAATACCCTACATCCCTAATCTACTCTATGTTTACCTACAAGAGCACGGAATGCTCATCAACAAAACAAAGACTATTATAAAGGTGTAAAGGTTTGGATCAGCTAATGAAAGGAATAGAAGGAAAAATGCTGAAGGTCCATGTAAGAGAAATTCCTTACAGTAGAACTGAAGGTCTTATTTAATGTTGGGAATTATAAATTTGATATAATTTTCATGTGTCTGTGAGATTTTCTCCTAATTTCTCAGCATTCTGATACTGATGTGTATTAATAGGTACAGCAGATGAATGGATTGACTCTGGGTTGGAATTTTGCAGAAATGAGGCAACAGAAGAATAAGTGAATTCATATATAGATGATACCATTCAGATATTTGCCTTGGAGTGTAGGTTTGTGGTGTGACACCTTGGCACAGGGGGAGAATGGGAATTTTGATAGGAACACTATATTTTAATTGAGTTCAAAGGGGAATTCCTCAAGTCCAAGATGTCCAGATGTATTTTTGTGAGTAGATTATTGAAAATTGAGTGTAAAATAGTAGCACACTGGGGCTAGTTAGTACCTACTCATGAAAAGTGGTTGCTGAATTTTTAGGAGTATTTCAATCTGATTATTAAGCACATCCAGTCTTGAAACTAGATGTAGTGAGTATTTATACCATGGAAATATGCAAGTGCTAAAAAAAAAAAAAAAAAAAAAAGGCTTTTTTTCTTTAGAAAGATTGCTTAGTAGCACATCATTGAGTATAAAGGTGGTTGAATCAAGAGCAAAGAATTTTAATGACTAAAACATCATCATGGGTATATAAATTAAGGTTACAAAGGAAGAAAACTCTATGAGGTGGGGTCAGTATTTCAACTTTGAAGAAAATTCTTTAGGAAAATTATTTAGTTTATTGTCTTAAGAAATAAATAGCAAGGAATAAATATTAGTAATATTGACATCTATCTAGTTCATTTTTTTTTCTTGAGTCTACATACCTTTGATAGTCAGTTACAGGAATAAAAGCAAATAAGTTAATAAATATTTGTTAGCCATGATATATGTTCTTCTATTTGAACACTTGTTCATTCATTGCATACTTATGTGATACCTAATATAAGCACTATGGCAGATGACAGAAGAAATGAAAGACAAATGATAACCTCTGCTCTCCAGTGCTTATACTCTAGTAGGATGATTATATCACCATGTGTAACTTTAAATCATTTCCAAAATGTGGTAAATGACCAAGGAGTTTATACTTACAAATTTGCTGAGATTGGAGAAGAGCAAATGATCGATTTATGCAAGGGCTCGTGGAAGCCTGACAGAAAGAACAGGGCTTTTAGGAAGGAGTAGTGTTTTTTCAAAGTTCAAGAAGTGGTAGGGTAGCCACATTAGATATGGGATGGCATTTGAGAAACGTAAAGGAGAAAGAAAAAATGCAACATAAGTTCAAAGAAGTGTATGTAAGATAGCCTGCCTTACCACTAGGGCAGATAGAAAAGACTGAAGTCTAAGAGGAGGTTAGATTACTGGGTTGCTCTAGTTTATCAAGAGCTTTTAGTGTTCAGTAAGATGTTTGGACACAATTCTTGAGACATAGAGTAAAAATGATAGAATTTCTGATTAAAAAGATCATTCTTTAGAGGAAATATTTCAGAGGGGTATAGGTTTTTTGGTTGTAGTAACAGAAATTATCATGCCAACTTAAATTAAAAAGGGTTTTGGCAGAGGGAATCAGATGCTCACAATATCATCTGAAATGCTGGAGAGGATCTTTCCATAATAATTCTCAAAATAATACAGTAAGACTGATTTGAAAGAGAAGCTGTGAATTTTCTACAAACAGGAGACTGAGGAATCAGACTGGCCTTCTATTACCAATAGAATTGTCTTCCTAAGACAACAAAACTAGTAATACTTAGTTATTAAAACAAAAAGGTGAACTCTTAACGTGTGACAACGTGTTTAGAACTGGAGGGCAGTATACTAAGGGAACTGTCAGAAAGAAAAAGACAGACATTACTGGTTTCATTTATATGTGTATTATAAGTAAACAAAGGTCAGCCAAATCTAAACTAGGAAAAAAATAAAAACCTTAGAAATCTGTTTGTGGAATTAAGACTAGCAGAGGGTGGAAAGCAGGGTGTGGAGGAATATGACCGGCTTGTGGTATGGTAAAATAGGTTTGAAGAGGTGTGACCCTATATCTCTGAATCATACATGATACTATAAACCAATGGACCTCAATTAAAACACAGAAAACCTAGTGACAATTACTGGGAAACAGATGCCCCCATGTTTTTGCAGAAGAAGTAAAACAAGCAGCAAGAAGTGGGCTTCCATCTCATGTATGCTTTCCAAACTTAACAGTACACCTGCATCTACTAGGCAAAAATCAGGGCAATTGCAGAAACCTAGCTTCAAAGAAACTGAGGAGTTATGGTGTTGAGTTTTCCAGTCTCAGAACTGCAGGAATTTTCACTGAAGAAAGAAGAAATGAGTAAACAATGTCATCATATTGAACATTGGGAAACATAGAGGGAAATTAGGGAAACAGCTTATATTCTAGCTCTGGCAAGGCCAAATGAGGCTGCCTTAGACAGTGATTTCACAGAAAGTAAATTTATGTGTCAGCGGAGAGAATTTATGTGAGAAAGAGTTTGGGAAAGACAGTTTCTTTTTGGCCACATGATGAGCCCTGTGTACAGGTATACCTAGATTTTGTGATGCCTAAGCCTTTTGCAATTTGATGAGACTCTTAGGAGAATGCAAAATTGTCATTAGGAAATCTGATGTAAAATTTATATTTATAAGGAAAAAATCAAATTAATTATAAATTATAACAAACACCATAAATGTTACAAATTCTAGAAACACAAGATATTCTCATTTACTGTTGACAGACCTCTAAGATTTTTCTACAGTTTTTGACTGGAGTGTTTTTGATCACTTCTTCATGTAAAAAATACTCAGGAATATTTTTATTTTAAAAAGTTTTATCTAGCAGAGATTATAGAAGTTTTCTAATTGATGATTTAGAAAAGTTTAATTTTACAACCCATTTATAATACAGACATGTTAGTAGCTTTTATTAAATTTGATAAAACTTTCTTTGATAAAGGATGTGAAAACAAACACTGCACCCAACAATGTTTAGTCAGGGAAAACTTTATTCAAGGCACTCCCACAGGGAAAGAGGCCAGATCTCCTAATATGCTGATAAATATTAAATTACAAAAAAATCAAAATAGCCTACATATGACTTCCATTAGAATGTATTATTCTGCTTTTGGAATAATTCTGGAGAAAGTTTTTACAATTTGCTAATGCAGATCAGGATAATTTTAATCTTATTCTTGTAAATCTTACAAAACATGAAGTAATATCAACATATAATTAGTGCTCTTTGTGGGAAAATGGAAGTAATTTGGGGCCATAGAGTTTAGCATCATTAATTCTGGTTAACTCATCCCTGCTATTGGAATGAGAAAGAAAGGAATGAAGATGAGGCAGAGGATGATGCCAAGGTTTTCACACTTCTTCCTTACAAGAGTTTTTCTTTCCATCATTCCCAGGATCTTAGGAAACTTCTCTAAAGTACACACTTGTGGGGAAACACCTGCCTCCCCCTACTCAAACTATCCCCTCTTCCCAAGGACCAAATCTGGCCCACCAATTGTTTCTGAATAAATTATGACTCTTATATTTGTAAATAGTCAATGAAAGACTATTTTGTAATGTATGGAAAGGATATGAAATTCACATTTCTCTGTTCGTAAACAAAATTTTATTGGAAAGCAACTGGTCATTTGTTTATATCATATCTATGGGAGCTGTTGTGTTATAATGGCAGAGTTTAATAGTTATGACAGATACCAGATATCTGAAAATATTTGGCCCTTTACAGAATACTGACCACTAGTCTACAGTTACTCTTATCAACTAATTCAGCCTAAATTTTTGATAACTCATAATGCTTATATTATTGATTTGGCTTCTACCAAACACCAGGTATGTGTAGTCCTCACCTAATGCAAAGTACTGAACAATGTGGCAGTTTCAGATATTGTGACATGCCCCTCAGGGGAAACATATTTTAATCACCAGTCTTTTGTTGTTCCTTAAATCACATCATGCAGGCGGTAGACCGCCTCTGCTCTTACAAAGGCAATCTCACTCCAGTTAAATAGAAATATGGTAAATAAAATTAAATTTCAAGCTGTCCTGCTGTTTAAAGAATCTCTATGAAAATTCAATCAGCAGCACACTTTTAATTTCACTTCATCTGATAGTATTTGGGATTTAGTGACAACAAGCCTGGCAGTTTTCTCCACAGTTTTCTGTTTTCCTTGAATGTAAATTTTCCAGCTTAGCACTGAAAGATCTAGATAGGAAAGCCAAATGTGTGATCAGTATTGTGTCAGTCAGAATTCTTCCAACTGCACGAAACAGAATTTCAACTAAATAAATTTAAATAACCTAATTCCAGAGATAGGGAATTCAGGGTTACTGTAGCTGCTCCAGATGGTAATTCTTTAGAAAGGGTAGGCAGACAGGGCTTAAATGAGCTCTGGGAGTTCCTTCTAGCATTCTGCTCCATTATTCTTAACAAATGTCTAGCTTTTCATCTTACATCCACAAGAGGACTGCTTTAATTTCTATTGTAGTAGTCTGAGTTTAATGTAGGGGGTTGGAGAGAAGCACAAAGGGTTAAAAAAATCTGACAAAGAATTATTTAGCAAAAAGTATAACAAATAACAAATACTGCCCGCTGTTTCCTCTTAGAGGATTTCTCCAAATAGTAATTAGTTGACAATATGCTAACTAAGCCTATCACTTTTAATAAGTTGTATATATCTCATTGGCCTAAACCATGCTAGATGGCCATCCTTAGGGGGAAAAAAAGGATCTGGATAATGGGCACATTTGTTTCATAAGATTGTTTTATGGCCAACATGGTGATTTGAGGCAGAGCATGATTGCAGGGTCATATCAGCTGACTTGATGTGTTGTACCAATCACAGAGGTTGGATAAAACATCCAAAGACCTGACATGAATCACATGGGCTTTTATAATCATTGAATGAATAGCTTGAGTATAGTCTAAACTCATCATTGTAGTGGCTCTTTTGTATGTTTGGTTTTTTTTGAAAGTTACTTTACTCACCTGGATGGGCCATAAGGAATTAATAAAGGATAGCATAGGTGTCCACCTACCCTGCGAATGTAGGATGGAGAATGGGAATGAAAAATCCAAGACATTCAGCATGTTTCTTTTCCACAATAGCTTTATTGGAGCCTCTGACCTGCCTAATTAGACTGCAAGCTTTCAGAAGGCAACTTTCATCTCTTAAGCTCGTTGTATCCACAGGGGTTTACGCTAAGGAAACACTCGTTCCTCACTGTTGGGTAAACCTGATGAAGTCCGTTTATACAGAAAATTGAAATAACAGAGGAACAATTTATCAACCCTGTTAATATTCAGTTCACTTCACCAAGATCAGTGACTCTAAGGGATAAGAGTTACTTACCCCATAAATCCATATTGTACATGTAGTTACTAGGAAAAATGGAAACTTTTCCTAGTATCTTACACAGTGCTATTTGATGTATATTGAATATTAATTTAGGCAGAGAATTTTACTCTCATATATATTCCTATCCCTATACTTTTTAAATTTTTTATTAGAAATCTAATATTTAGAATTGTGAATTTTCTACCTGTAAAGTTGGTGTGTGACTGATTTTAGCTTGTGTAATATATTTAATCTATACAACGTTAAGCTTATGCTTGTTAACAAGCCTCCTTATTTTTATTTTCCCATCCTTCTGTGAATGTCAGTCCAACATGGATACAGCATCAGAGGGAGGCATCATCAGTTGTTTATTTTTTCCTTTCATTTATATTAGTTTTAACACTAAATCAGAAACATACTTTAAAGGCAATCAGTCCTTTCAGGTTATGAAGTCTGTATTATCAAAAGGAAAAAAATTTTTAACAATTTTTTTTAATAAAACAACAGCTGTCATTACTTCCATATATGATATAAGTTAAAAAAAAAACCTAATTTGGTCCTATAGAGGTAGGGTGAAGCGCAGGGTTAGAGAGAGGGGTGGGCTGTAGATTCTTCTGCTGACTCTCATTGTTGGGAATCTTTACACATAAGGGAGTACAGTGCAATTATGCAGAACACATTATGCAGAATACTTTCAGGTATTCTTCACAAAGTGGGAGTGTGACTTATCAGAGGGAGCATGGGTTTGGTGTCAAAGTAATCTTATTTGAATGACTGCTTTGTGACATTACCAGCTATGTGACTTTGGACAAGACATTGACATAGTTAAACTTTCTATAAAATGGTATAGTAATTCATGGAATTGTTGTGAGGTCTGTATTTACAATGACCATTTATTTCCATTTCCCTATTTTATGTTTACTTTGTACAGAGGGAAAAATTCATAAAACTGCTGGATCAGTTGCATAACTCCTTAAGGATTGACCTGTCAAAGTACAGGGTATGTATAAAATTACTCGCCTAGAGGTAAATACTGTGTTTGGCTTAGATGATTTTTGTCAAATATAAAAATAAAATCTAATATGTAATGAAAAGTAAAATTACAATAGAAGAATCTCATAAGGAAGAGAGCAGGCATCCTTTTTTCAGATACTTTGTCCCATATGAGCCTATATCGTGTGTGTGTGTGTGTGTGTGTGTGTGTGTGTGAGAGAGAGAGAGAGAGAGAGAGAGAGAACTTTAGTTTTATAATTCTTTTAATAACCATCAGATTAAAAAAAATCATAAAACACAAAAATAGTTGTTAGTTTGAGTGACCCTCTGCTAATTCTTGAACATGTGGGCCAGTCTTTCTCTTATCAGTGAGACATTCTTCTGTTATTTTCCAGCTTTTGTGAATTTTATTGCTATTCACTACATATTTTTGTCCTTCTAGATCAGTACAATGTACTTTCTTGTAGCTGCTCAGAATTCATTATCAGTTCTATAATTTTCCTCCAGTTGAAACACAGACACACATATGTACACACATACACACATACATACTACATTAATATCTATCCCTGTGTGTATGTGTGTACATGTAAGTATGCACATATAATTATAGATATAACAAATTAGATAAAAATTTTAGTTACCAAAAACTTTACAGTAATGACTGTTTCACTCTCTGTTATCCTAAACTGCATTTCCATATCTGTATTCATATTTTTGGTCTCTAATTGATGGATAGTTTAATTGTATACTTCTGAAAATTATAATGCCAAATTTTGTCTAACTTACCTTTTATGTTAGAACTGGGAAGAGACCACCATGTCAGCAATTGAAAAATATATTGGGGGCAAGTGGATTTGCCATCATTTAGACACCCAACTCTGCTTCAATTCATGAATATTTAAAAGTTACCTGTGGTGTTCCTGATAGTTATTTAAAAAGTCAATCTGAGAGCATGTTAATATGAGAAATATCTCAAGTTTAAAATTGTTTCTTAGGTCAACACTTTAATAATTATACCTTTCCTTCAAAATTCTGAGCATCTACATTTTTATGACTTGTCTCATCAACCCTCTAACAGAATTTTTTTGTTGAAACCAAAATACTTCAGAAGATACTATGCAGTGTAATCTTTACTTTCTTGCTAGAAGCTTAATGCTGATAAGTTTCCCATTTTCTGTTTCCTGATCAATAAGGGAAACTTTCCAGCAAGCAATGCTGAAAGACTACAAGACCTGAAATCAACTGTTGACCTGCTAACAAGTATCACCTTTTTTAGGATGAAGGTACTTACTTCATTTTATTTATCACTATCTTGGTGCAACATCACATATTTGTTCCTAGTAAAGTATGGTTTTACTCTTAATAAGCACTACTCAGCTCAAGCAGTTAGGCTGTGGTGACTTTACCTGAGCTAAAGGAATCCTCTAATATAAGGTTTATTGAAGAAGGGGTTATCCTAGACCCAGGATTATCTGATAAATTTAGTTTTAAATTAAATCCATCTTAAAGTTTTCTAGTAAGTAGACATGAAACTTCCAAAAAAATAAAATACCTAAAATGTTAAATGAAAATGAAGTTTATTTATTTTAGTTTTAACTAGATATTTTGCTAATTTTTTCAACCCATGAGAAAGGTTACTCTTTTACACATACCCCAATTGTGGCAACTTCCATTTTCAGCCCTGGCAATGTCTCTATGGGAATATAATTGGCTAATTCCTAAGTATAATTAACTATTATCTACCAAACTATGTGTTCATTTTTTCAGATACATATTCTGTTTTATTTTTTTAATATTTTTATTCAGTTAATACTGGTTTACGTCACTGTTTCTGAGTGTAAGTGCCCCCCTTCAGATATTGCTGCTATAATGTACCCACCACCAAAGAACCCGGAATAAACCACCATACATCCTTCTGACACTACTCTATGCTCAAACATATACACAGTGGAATATTGATCAGTGATCAGAAAAGAAAATCTCATGTCATTTGCTGCAACAGGAATGGAGCTGGAAGGGATAATGCTAACTGAAATAAGTTAGAAGAAAAATAAGTACCAGATGATGGCACTAATATGTGCAATATAGAGAAGCCAAACTTCAGGTCAGATAAAAACAAGCTTAAAAACTAACTCTTGAAAGCTGACTACAAAACTGAAGCATCTAGAGGGGTAAGAAGGTGGGGAAGAGGGAAGAACAAAGAGGGAAGGAAGCACAATGGGCTTTGGTCGTGGACTATGGGTGACTTGATGGTGGGTGCTGGATGGTGGCAATATCTGAAGGATGTATCCTAACATTGCCTCAATTATTAAATAAATTAGGAAAAAAAGGAAATGTGTAACTTACTGAACAGAATAAAAACAATCTCAATTCCTTTCTATCTTGTTTATACTTATTATACAGTAAGCTATATGTGATTTTTCACCCAGACAATCTTCTCTGAATTCATCTCCTATTGTTGGACTCTATTAATTATATTCCAATAAAACCCTTTCTATTTCTTCTTTGTTATATTTTTTCAAGAGGTATCATCATGCAATATATTTTCACGATTTATTTTGTCCATCGTCTACTAGAATTTAGCTCCAGGAGGAAAGGGATTTTTGTTTTATTGTAGTATCACCATTGTCTGCCAATAGCAGGTGATAAATACTGGTTGAATGAGTGAATAAATGAAAGATTTTAAGAGTTATGCAATGGTTGGTCAAATTAAGTGTTTCTATTTGAATATTTAAAGTGATTATTTTCACTGAGTTTTCATATCAGGAAGACAAAATGGATATTTACACATTTAAAACATTTCAAGGCCATATTTTTCCTGAATACTGAAAGATCAACTGAAAACATTTAATGAATATTGTTTCAGTTGTTTATACAGAATTAAAAGTGTTCTGTTTCTGACTTTAAGAACATAATTTGTCTGTCAGGTTCTAGAGCTTCAAAGTCCCCCAAAGGCCAGCATGGTTGTGAAGGACTGTGTCAGAGCTTGCCTGGATTCTACATACAAGTATATTTTTGACAATTGCCACGAACTCTATTCCCAGCTAATAGATCCGGTAAGAAAAGATATTTGTCTGCTTTACAATGTGTTTTTCTACAAAAGAATGATAGTAAATGGGAAGATATGTTCATTTAATTTCACAATAACTGCAGTTTTTAAGGATTTTCATACCTTTTATACACATTGAGTATCACTCTCATGCACATGAAGGAATTTATTCCTTAAAATAACTTCATGCAGTAAAGGGAAATACTATCATTCAAGTTTTTCAGATGAGGAATCAGTTTTAGAAGAATTAAGTGATTTTCTCAGGGTCACATTATGAGCAAGTAGATTTGAGACCAGAACTTGCATTCCAACTCTTATTCCTTTGTTCTTCCTCTCACACTGAGCTTTCCTTATCATTTTACCTCATAAATGTGATAGGGAAATTTTTATAGAACAGAATAAAATTGTCATATATTCAAATTATTAAGAAACATTCAAAAATACAGAAAGTAAAGTATGCATATACTTACACCTAGATGACCAAGTATTTTACTCTCGGCAATGTTTGCTCTGCTCTTTGTTTAAAGACATTAAATATTATACATGAAATAGTGTTTCACTTTCTACATCTTTCAAATTCCTTTCCCTCTCTTCAACTTCGAAGACAGCACTAGTCTAGTATTGCTCGTTCTTTTTTGAAGAATGTTTCTGTGAGTATAAGAAATGTTTAAGTATAATAACTTTTCTACTGAATAAATGAATTTAGTAAATTGTATATTCTTTTGTATAAAAATTCGTTGTATTAGAATTTAAAGGGAAAGGGTAGAATCTTCTTAGAAAGGATAGAAAGGAAAGGGGAAGGCTGATTCTTTTGTCTTCACTGAGATAATAATAGTAACAACAACAATGCTAATAATGAATTAAAAAAAACATTTCACATGTTCAGGCAGCACTTGAGCTTTATTTTTGTGAATTTCCTGTTAATATTTTGCTGGCTTTTATATTAACTTACTGATAATTTACTTACTACTTTTTAGAAAATTCTAAAATATATTCTGGATTCTAATCCTTGGTTGATTAAGTAATTTCATGTATTGCTTCCCTTTATATATTATGTTTTTGTTGCATTGAAATTTTCTAACGCATGCTATGACTTATATATTGTTAATCTATAAAACTGGTATTTGGGGGGTAGATTTTAACCATGTTTCCATTGCCTATTCCCATCCATGAAGAGCACTTTTGATACACTAGCTTTTGAGAACTGTCATTACCCATGGGAATGCCTAGTTACTGGAGTGGGGCAGTTTCTAGAAGTGTATGTTAGATGAAAGCAAGTGGAATTCTGTCAAGCTGTGTTTCATATGGTATTACATCGTTCTGTGGTTGCTGATTCTTAGCCTAATAGAAGAAAAAAGTAAGCTATGAGCTTGTCACAGGTTTCAAGCATAGATTTTAATGTTTGTCTGGTCCTTTTGTTTGATTTCTTCATACTCTACATATAAGTGAAACCATCTGGTATTTATCTTTCTCCTTCTTCACTTATTTCACTTAGGATAATCCTTTCCAGTTCCATCCATGTTGCCGCAAAGGGCATAAGTTTCTTTTTTGATCACTGAGTAGTATTCCATTGTTTATACATACCGTATCTTGATCCACTCATCTGTTCTGGAGCATTTAGGTTGTTTCCATATCTTGGCTATTATAAATAGTGATGCTATAAATATCGAATTACATGTTACCTTTTGAATTAGTGGGGTTTTTTTGAGGGGGTCAGTACTTAGAAGTGGAATTGCTGGGTTATGTGGCAGATCCCTTTTTTAGTCTTTTAAAGAAGCGCCACACTTCTCTCCATAGGGGCTGAACCATTATATTCCCACCCACAATGCAAGGTGGTTTCTTTATACCCATGCCAGTACTTGTTGTTTCTGTTTGTTTGTTTGTTTGTTTTGTATTTTTTTATTGTTATTTATGTCTTTTACATTTTGTATTCCCCTTGGGCAACCCACAACCAATTCACCCATGATCCATCTCCATGGGCCCCTGTATTCTCCTCTCTTCCATTTTGTGCCCTTATCCTCCCCTCCCCCCCCCCACCGCTGAGTGTCTCTCGCCCACCTGGCCTCCCTATAGGCCTGTTATAAGTGAAACCATTCGATATTTTTCTCTTTCTTTCTGGCTAATTTCACTGAGTATGATCCCCTCTAATTCCATCCATGTCGCTGCAAATTGCATGTGTTTATCTTCTTTCCATGCTGAATAGTACTCCATTGTGTATATGTACCACATCTTCTTAATCCAATCATCTATTTTTTGACATCTGGGTTGCTTCCATACCTTTGCTATTGTGAATAGTGCCGCAATGAACATACGGGTGCATGTATCCTTTCGGATTAGTGTTTTTGTGTCCTTTGGGTAAATTCCCAAAAGTGGAATTGCTGGGTCGTATGGGAGCTCCATGTTTAGCAGTTTGAGGAATTGCCATACAGCTTTCCATAGTGGCTGGACTAGTTCACATTCCCACCAGCAGTGTAGAAGAGTTCCTTTTTCTCCACATCCTTTCCAGCATTTGTTGTTGCCTGTATTTTTAATGTGTGCCATCCTCACAGGTATGGGGTGGTATCTCATAGTGGTTTTGATTTGCATTTCCTTGATTATAAGTGATGTTGAGCATTTTTTCATGTATGTGTTGGCCATTTGCTTTTCTTCTTTGGAGAAGTGCCTTTTGAGTTCTTCTGCCCATTTTTTGACTGGGTTATTGGCTTTGTTATTGTTGAGTTGTGTGAGTTCCTTGTAAATTTTTGTTATCAGTCCTTTATCAGATGTATTGTGTGCAAAGATCTTTTCCCAGTTGGTAGGGTGTCTGTTAGTTTTGGTTAATGTCTCCTCTGCTGTACAGAAGCTTTTTATTTTGATGTAATCCCATCTGTTTATCTTCTCTTTCACTTCCTTTGCTTTGAGGGATGTGTCTTTCAAGATTTTGCTGAGATGTATGTCGTGTAGAGTTTTGCCTATATTTTCTTCTATACATTTTATGGTTTCAGGTCTTGATATTAGTCCCTTGTCAGATAATATGATCCCTTTTCATAAGAAAACATATAGATAGATGTTAGTAATATTGCTGAATCTTTAGTTAGGCAATTAAGGTCAGAGAGGAGACAATCTTTTAGAATCTTTTAGAATTGTAAATCTTACCAAAATGGGCATTTTATCTCTTCAACACTAGTGCACTTTTCATATATGATTTAGCATTTACATAATATATGCATTCCAAAAATACTGGAGGTAGTCATTTTTATTTTTGTTTATATTACATTTAAATTGAAAATATAAGGCTTTTGTTTCTATTTGTGATTCTGCCACTCACTAACTAGACTTAGCAAAGAAATCACTCTTTAGCCACAATTTTCTTATCTCTAAAACAAACCAAAAGAAAATTTTCTATAGTGCAGAATGAGTAGGTCCTAAAATCAGAAAGAGATGTGTTTAAAAGTACCTGGTAAATCATAAAACAGTGCCGACTAAATTAAGAGGGGGAAGTATACTGGAGATGGAATTTGAGTTTAAAATACTATTACATACTCAGTGATTTCACTGAAATGTAGATTTTGGATTGAAAAGCAATGTAAAATTCTAAAAGGAAAGATCAGGAACTCTGCATCATCTTAGAGGACGCCCCCTCAACGTACATGCACACACACACAAACACACACACACACACACACACACACACTCTCACACTTCATTATATGTGGTACATTTTTTTTAAATCACTACCACCTTCTAGGAAACACTGATACTGTTTTTCTTATTGCTGTCACTTTCTTTGTATATTTTGCTTATAGAGGTATTTATGTAAATACTTAAACGCAGGGTATACTCTCCAAAGAATATTTAGGGTCACAGCATAAAAAACCAAGTGAAAAAATGGTGTCACTTCAATGAAATGGGATTTGATGTTTGTGAGACACAGTTTCTTTCATTAAGAGTGTTATGTTTACTACCATGTTTCTATCAAGGCACCTGACTCTTCAGAATTCTTAATTCCTTTTTAAAAGAAAAAATATATAGGTAGATGTTAGAAACCTTAAGAACTGTCAAATAGAAGGCATAAAACAAAATACAATAAACTGTCATTTGTATTAATTTCTAGAATACATATATAAGGATACATACATAGTTTAATCATTACCCATTAAAAGATGTCTATTTGCATTTTCTATCATATGGTTAAAGGCAGAATTGACAGTAATAATCCAGTTATCCAGTTTCCCTCACTATCTCCAAAGCAAGGTAAAGAAATGAATTGGCCCCTTATTTCCTGGCTGCATTTTATTTTCCTCACATTATGTTGCATGTCTCCAAAGAGGATTTCAGTTTCCTCATCACCCTTGAAAAATTCTTATTAAAAAGGCAGTGCATATATCCTGCTTTATTACTTCTAAAATTTCATTTAGTGGAAAATTCTATTTTTGAGTTACTTTCATTTTTTGGCAAAGTTGTCAAAGTGGCCAAAGGGAAGCATTCCGTATCATCCAGGAAGATTGGTTCTGAGTTCTTTGTCCCATGTGTGGGAATGTGGGAAAGGACTTAAAAATCACTCATTCACAAATGTACAATAATTACTTTTTTTTTTTTTTAACTTTTCACCATGTGTCAGACACTGTTAGTATAAGGGAAAGAGCAGTACACAAGACAAACACAATTACCACTCTCATGGGGCTCACAGTCTAGCCAGAGAGATAGACAGTAAAAAGTAATTATACCAATAAAGAAAATAGTATTGGGTACTGGCAAGGGGAAATACAATGTGCTATTAGAATATGTAATAAGAATGACCCTATTAATCTGGTATGTAAGGAAAAGTTCATAATAATTTATTTTCTTGAAATACACCACAAGATCCTTTGCTAATGGAAAGGAAAAATGTTTCCAGAATGGTACAGGAAATTTTGCAAAATAAAATAAACATTCTCTTTTATTCAAAATCCCAGTCTGCTAGGCAGTTCATGGAATACTACTTTCATTTCCTCAAAAGATGTAAAAGTAGACCCACTTGTTTTGGGCTTCAGTTACATGATCTTCTGAAGCAGTAGCTGGATCACCAGTTACCTGGATTTTACCTAAACCAAGGGTCAATTCTGTAAGCTCATTCTCCTCAGTCTCTTAACAGCATTTATAATTGTTGATCCCCCTTCATCCTTCCTGAAACACCATTTTCTAAGTGTTCAATCACCATATTTATATGTTTTATTCCAATCTTGCTGGCTACTCCTTTCAGACTTTTTGTCAGAACCCATCTTCTATCAGTCCTTCAACTACTGGAGTATCCGGGGCTATGTCCTTAACTCTTATTCTTGCTACATCTAGTGAGTCAATCCAGTGCTACAAACACAAGGCAGTTCCATGAAAAAACTGGGACATTTCAACCTGTTGGAAAACGGGTTGTTTCTGGGCCAGGAAGAAGCTAGACCCTTTTTATTCGTTTGTGGAAACAGGTCTTATAAAACCTAGAGATTAGGCCTTGAATAGCCAAAGCCCTCCTCACCAAAAAGAAGGAGAATGGAGGTATCACCCTCCCAGACTTCAAACTATACTACAAAGCCATAATAATTAAAACTGCATAGTACTGGAACAAAAATAGACACATAGACCAATGGAATCAACTAGAAAACCCAGAAATCAACCCACAAATATATGGACAGCTAAACTTTGATAAAGGTGCAAAGAACATGCAATGGAACAAGAACAGTTTGTTCAACAAATGGTGCTGGGAAAACTGGATAACTACCTGCAGAAAAATGGAACTACACTACTACCTCACGCCATGCACAAAAACCGATTCAAAATGGATAAGAGACTTGGACATAAGACCCTAAACCATAAAATACATACAAGAAAACATAGGCAAAACACTACATGACATACATCTTAGTAACATTTTTAAGGACACATCCCTCAAAACAAAGATAGTGAAGGAAAAGGAAAAGATAAACAGCTAGGATTACATCAATCTAAGAAGCTTCTGTACAGGAAAAGAGACATTCACCAAAACAAATAGACAGCCCACTGACTGGGAGAAAATATTTGCATTTCATACAACAGACAAGGATCTGATCACAAAAATCTACAAAGAACTCACACGACTCAACAAAATCAAAGCAAAAAAATCCAGTCGAAAAATGGGCAGAAGAACTTAAAAGACACTTCTCCAAAGAAGAAGTGCAAATGGCAAACAGACATTTGAAAAAATGTTCAACATCCCTCATAATCAGGGAAATGCAAATAAAAACTACAATGAGATACCACCTTACATCAACAAGAAAAGCAAACATTAAACAGAAAACAACAAATGTTGGCGAGTATGTGGAGAAAAAGGAACACTCCTACACTGTTGGTGGGACTGAAAACTGGTCCAACCTCTATGAAAACTGTATGGTGGATTCTCAAACAACTAAAAATGGAGCTTCTATACAACCCAGCAATTCCACTCCTTGGAATATACCCAAAGGACACAGAAACAGCAATCCAAAAGGTCACATGCACACCTATGTTTATTGTTTATTGCAGCACTATTTACAATAGCTAAAACATGTAAACAACCCAAATGCCCAAAAATTGTTGCCTGGATCAAGAAAATGTGGTATATGTATGAAATGGAGTACTATTCAGCAATCAAAAATGATAAACACAATTCTCAACAACATGGATGGAGCTAGAAGGGATCATGCTGAGTGAAATAAGCCAGAAGGAAGAAGAAAAATATTGAATGGTATCACTTATAGGACTATAAGAGAGCCAAACGAGAAATCAGAAAGAGAAAATAGCACACAAACCATAACAACAGCAAAAACTAACAGGCAGCCACAATAACAGACATTCTACAGGGGAGGGGGAGGAAGAGAGACCAAAATAGAGGAGAAAGGGCACAAGGGACTATGGTGATGGTTCACGGGTGAATTGGTGGTGGGAAACTTATGGGGGAATACACAACAATGTAAAGGATATGAATTAACACTTTGTGGTCCGCTCACATATTCACGTATTCACATGTTCATCTAGTCTCCAGTTTCTCATGCCACGGTGGATTTATTTGGAACTGTTAGGGGCTATTTCTTTGATCGTACTCAGTCTAGAAGCTTTAATCTCTATGCATTTAAAATTTCATTAAAATACATCCAGTAGTTCAGGAGCTGTGTGTGTTTTATTGAATGCTTGTACCATTCATGCGGTGGCACAGAAAATAGCAGGCACACAAAGTGTTAAATTAAAAAATAAATTATTAAAAAAAGAAAAAGAAATAATATTGAATGGTTTCACTTATAGGAGGAATATAGGGAACCAAATAAGAGATCAGGAGGAGAAAATAACAGCAACAAAAAACAAAAACAAAAACTAGAAGGCAACCATAAATGAAAGACATTCAACAAGAGAGGGGAAGGATAAGGCTTCAAAATGGGAGAGAAAAGAGCCTAAAGGACTGTGGTTCACAGGTGAATCAGTGGTGGCTAACCTACCAGGAATACATAATAATGTAAAAGATATAAATAAAAAAAGTACTTTAAAAAAATACATAGTTTGCTGAGCCCATCAGGCTTATGAGATATATATAGATAGATAGATATAGATATAGATATCTTAAGGTATTTAGAAGCATTAGAATACACTCTGTAATTAAATTTGGCCCTGGAGCTACATCACAATTGCTACTGCTGGAAATGTGCTTCATTGTCTTTTCTGTCTTCTGGATCCATAGTTTCTGGCATAGTTCTTACATTTCTGGCAACCAGAACAAGGTTGTAAAAGCCAAAGAAGTATTCTCAACTCAAGGAAAACCTCACATCAGTTATTCAAGAAAAACAAATTAGAGATCAAATGCCCCAAAATTCTACCTATAATAGAATTTATAATAAATATATATACATATATAGAAATTGTTACTCAAATATTAAGAGAGGCAAGAATTGCCATTATTTTCATTGTTATGCAATGAAAGAACAATGTTTAATCACCTGTGAGTTGAATTCATTAAAATAAATTTTGCCGGAGGCCAGCTCCAGCCAGATTGGGGTTCCCAAAAGGAGGGGAGGTATCGGTGTATGATGAGGCAGGCAGTCACTCATCCTGTGCAAGTCTCTTGTTTATTTAATTTTGGCGGGTCTTTTATGCATTATAGGTGGGCAGTGGAATTACATCAGTATAAGCATAAAGAGGAAAAAAGGAGAAGAGCGAAAGTAGATAAAAGGGTGTAACCTGTTATCTATAGCATGAAGGCATGTGGATCTGTTCTCCAAGATGATCTTCTCTGGTTAATGACTCATAGAGGTCAAGCCTTAAATTCCCCAGCCAAGGGTTCAATTCTATCAACAAGGCGTTCCATAGATCAGCTTCTGGGATTCTTTGTCATGCATTGGTCCTCAGTTCCCTGGGCATTCTCGGTCATACCTTGTGATGCATTCCCTTCCCCTAAAGATCTGCTTAGAAGATGAAAGGCACCTTGTAGGGTTGGGCTCCTAAAGCTGATTGACTGGGCAGTACTTGACCTTGGGAAGGAAAGCAGAGCTTGCAGATAACTAAATGGTGGTTAGTCAGGCAACTTAGAATTAGCAGACCCACACAAATTTTTATTAAGGTTACATTGGTTTATAACATATAAGTTTCACATGTACTGAATATTAACTGTATTTTGATTACTACCTAGAGTTTAGTTTCTGTCCATCACCGTACAATTTTTTTATTATTTTATTTACTTTTGCATACAAGAGCTGGGATGTAGACCTTAGGTGCTGGGGGAGGGGGGATGAGAGGAAACACTAGAGACAGAGTAGGGAGCAGAACAGACAGATCTACTGAAGTACACTGCTGAGGGGAGCAGTGGGTGAGCCACGCGGAGCCCTGTGGGAATCTCCCTGGCTGGGGATCAAACTCTGCTTCAGTGGCTGCCAGTAGCTTCATAGGCTGAGACTTAACTGTGCCACCAAGGAGCCGCCATCACCATACAGTTGATGATGCCCTTTACACCTTTACACAATACAAGTCCCAACCTCCTTTCCTACTGGTAAACACCAACCTGTTCTCTGTATCTAGCAGCTTAGTTTGTTTATTCTTTTGTTTATTTTTCACACAAGTGAAATCACACTGTATTTGTGAAATTTGACACATATCATTTAGCATAATACTTCCTCAAGATTTTCACAAGTGGCAAAATGTCTCTTTTCTATAACTGAGTAGTAATCCATTCTGTGACTGTGTGTGCATATGTATGTATGTATGCATGCATGTATACACACATATACATACAGAGACATGCACATATTACCATATCACATCTTGCATCTCTACCCATTCATCTTGTTCATAGACATTTAGGTTGTTTCCATATCTTGACCATTGTAAATAATGTTGCTGTGAACAGAGAGGTGCACACATCTTTTTGAAATAACTTTTCAGTGTTTGGATAAATAATCAGAGGTGGTAGCTCCCCAAAGCCCATTCTCTAAAGAGAGTTTATTACTTTTAAGTTCCTCCAACAAGCTTTAAAATTGCCTTTTCCCCACCTATCATCATCATTATTATACCAGAGTTTTTTTCCTTAATTTCATAAATGAAAGGGAAAAACTAGACTATTGAGTTTTAATTTACATTTATCATAAAACGTAAAACGTTTAATACGTTTTATATGTTAAAAAGTATTCTGACTAATCATTTTCTTTTTTTTCCATTTTTTGTTGGTTTGTGAAATATGTAGTATTTTTTCTATGTTAAAGAAATTAGACCTTTATCTTGATAATTCTGCAAATGTAATTTCTGGTCTTTCATTTTTTAAACTTTGTTTATGGCAACTTTTTTCTATGGGGTTATTTTTTTAATATATATATTTTTATTGTTATTTATATCTTTTACATTTTGTATTCCCCTTGGGTAACCCACCACCACCAATTCACCCGTGATCTATCTCATGGTCCCTTGTATCCTTTTCTACTCCATTTTGTGCCCTTATCCTCCCCCCCGCCCAAATCCCCGCATAGTGTCTCTCTCCTATTTGGTTTCCGTATAGTCCTGTTATAAGTGAAACCATTCGATATTTTTCTCTTTCTTTCTGGCTTGTTTCACTGAGTATGATCCCCTCTAATTCCATCCATGTTACTGCAAATTGCATGTGTTTATCTTCTTTGAATGCAGAATAGTATTCCACATCTTCTTGATCCAGTCATTATTTTTGGACATCTGGGTTGCTTCCATAACTTTGCTATTGTGAACAGTGCCGCAATGAACATAAGGGTGCAAGTGTCCTTTTGGATTAGAGTTTTTTGTGTCTTTTGGGTAGATTCCCAAAAGTGGTATTGCTGGGTCAATGGAAGTTCCATTTTTAGCAGTTTGAGGAATTGCCATACAGCTTTCCATAGTGGTTGGACCAGTTCACATTCCCACCAGCAGTGTAGACTAGTTCCTTTTTCTCCACATCCTTTCCAGCATTCGTTGTTGCCTGTATTTTTAATGTATGCCATCCTCACAGGTGTGAGGTGGTATCTCATTGTGGTTTTGATTTACATTTCCTTGATTATAAGTGATGTTGAACATTCTTTCATGTACCTGTTGGCCATTTGCTTTTCCTCTTTGGAGAAGTGCATTTTTGGCTCTTCTGCCCATATTTTGACTGGGTTATTGGCTTTGTTTTCGTTGAGTTGTGTGAGTTCCTTGTAAATTTTTGTTATCAGTTCTTTATCGGTTATATTGTGTGTGAAGATCTTTTCCCAGTTGGTAGGGTGTCTGTTAGTTTTGGTTAATATCTGTTTTGCTGTACAGAAACTTTTTATTTTGATGTAATCCCATCTGTTTATCTTGTCCTTCACTTCCTTCACTTTGGGGGATGTGTCTTTAAAGATTTGCTGAGCTGTATGTCGTGTAGAGTTTTGCCTTTATTTTCTTCTATAAATTTTATGGTTTCAGTTCTTACATCCAGGTCTTTTATCCATTTTGAGTTGACTTTTGTGCAGGGTGTGAGGTAGTAGTCTAGCTTCATTTTTTTACATGTAGCAGTCCAGTTTTCCCAGCACCATTTATTGAATAGACTGTCATTGTTCCACTGCATTTTCTTTGCTCCTTTGTCAAAGATTAGTTGTTCATAGATATGTGGCTTTAATTCTGAGTATTTGGTTCCATTGGTCTTTCTGTCTGTTTTTGTTCCAGTACCATGCTGTTTTAGTTATTATGGCTTTGTAGTATAGTTTGGAAGCAGGGAGTGAAATTCCTCCTTTTTCTTTCTTTTTAGTCAGAAGGGCTTTATCTATGCGGGGTTTTTGTGGTTCCATATGAATTTCATCAGTATTCGATCTATTTCTTTCAAGAATGTCAGTGAGAGTTTTGTTGGAATAGCATTGAATCTGTAAATTGCTTTTGGTAGGATTGCCATTTTGATAATGCAGATCCTTCCAATCCATGAGCAGGGGATGTCTTTCCATTTTCTTGTGTCTTCTTGTATTTCTTTCAACAGTGTTTTATAGTTTTCTTTGTATAAGTCCTTTATGTCTTTTGTTAAATTTATTCCCAGATATTTGATTTTTTTGGTTTTGATTTTGAGGGGATGGATTTCTTAATTTCTTCTTCAGATTGTGTGTTTGCATATAGGAATGCTACTGATTTTTGTGCGCTGATTTTGATTCCTGCTACTTTACTGAACTGGTCTATAATTTTGAGTAGTTTTCCTATGGAGTTTTTAGAATTTTGTATATATATTATCATATTGTCTGCAAATAGAGACAGTTTAATTTTTTCTTTTCCTATTTGTTTCCCTTGAATGTCTTTCTCTTGTCTTATTGCTCTGGCTAGGACTTCCAGTATTATATTGAAAAGCAATGGTGAGAGTGAACCTCCTTGCCTTGTTCCTGATCTTAGGGAAAAGGCCTTCAGCATCTCACTGTTGAGTATAATATTGGCCGTGGGTTTGTTGTATATGGCTTTTATTATGTTGAGGTATGTTCCTTCTATCCCAAGGATTTCAAGGGCTTTAATCATAAATAGGTGTTGCACTTTGTCAAATGCTTTTTCAGCATCTATTGATATGATCATATGGTCTTTATTTTTCTTTTGGTTGCTATGTTGGATTACGTTGATTGATTTTCGGATGTTGAACCGTCCTTGTGTCCCTGGAATAACTCCCATTTGGTCATGGTGTATTATCTTTTGGATGCATTGTTGGGTTCTGTTGGCTAAGATTTTGATAAATATTTTGGCATCAATGTTCATTAGGGAGATGGATCTCTAGTTTTGTTTTTTTGTGTTGTCTTTGTCTGGTTTTGGTATTAGAGTTATGTTTGCTTCATAGAGTGTGTTCAGTAGTACTCCTTCCTTCGCAATTTTTTGAAAGAGTTTGTGTAATATAGGGACGATTTCATTTTTGAATGTTTGGTAGAACTCATTTGTGAAACCATCTGGTCCTGGGCTTTTGTTTTTGGTGAGGTTTTTGATTACTGTTTAAATTTCACTGCTTGTGATTGGTCTGTTTTGGTGTTCTGTATCTTCTTTCTCTAGTTTTGGGTGATTGTATAGTTGTAGGAATTTGTCCATTTCCTCTAGGTGTTGAAGTTGTTTCCATATAGCTGTTCATAGTAATCTCTGATTATTCTTTTGATTTTTGCTATGTCCACTGTGATTTCTCCTCTTTCATTTATGATCCCATTTATTTGTGTTTTCTCCCTTTTTTTTTTTTTTGTTTGTAAGCCTGGCTAGTTGTTTGTCTTTTTTGTTTTTTTTTTCAAAGAATGAGCTTTTGGTTTTGTTGATCTTCTGGATTGTTTTTTTTTTTTTCCATTTCGTTTATTTCTGCTTTGATTTTTATTATCTCCTTTCTTAAACTGGCTTTTGGATTTTTTTTGTTGTTCATTGTCTAGTTCTTTGAGATGTGAGATTAGATTTTTTCTTTGAGTTATTTCTTGTTTCTTAATGTGAGCTTGTAATGCTATATATTTTCCTCTTATTACTGATGTTGCTCTGTCCCAGACGTTCTGGAAAGTTGTGTCTTCTTTGTCATTCAGTTCTAGATCTTTTTAATTTCTTCTTTGATCTCTTAGTTGATCCATTGGTCTTCCAGTAATGTGGGCTTCAGACTCCATGAGGCAAGAGGGTTTCTTTTTTTCTTTTCATGGTTTATTTCCAGTTTGACCTCTTTACAATCACAGTGGAAGGCTGGCACAGTTTTGATCTTAGTGTATCTGTTGATGTTTGTTTTGTGGCCTAATATGTGATCAATCCTGGAGTATGTTCCATGTGCGCTTGAGAAAAATGTGTATTCAATTTTTCAGGCGTGAAGTGATCGATAGATATATGTTAATCCCATGTGGTCTAGTTTCTTCTTTAGTGCTTTAGTGTCCTTAATTATTTTTTGTCTTGTTGATCTGTCAAATAGTGAACGTGGGGTGTTGAAGTCTCCTACTATGTATGTATTTTCTTTAATGTCCTTTTTCAGGGATGATAATAATTGTCTGATATATTTTGGTTCTCCTTCATTTGGGGAGTATCCTTTGATGATTTTTATATTCTCCTGTTTTATTGTCCCCTTTATCATGGTGTGGTGACCAGTTTTGTCTCATTTTACGTTCTTAAGTTTGAAGTCTTTTTATCTGGTATAAGTATAGCTGTTCCTGCCTTCTTTGTTGGTCCATTTGTTTGTAGGATTGTTTTCCCTCCTTTAACTGTTAAACTCTATTTATCTTTCTCAATTAAATGTGTTTCTTGTGGACAGCAGAAAGTTGGGTTCTGTTTTTTGATCCATCCTGCTCCTCTGTGTCTTTTAATTGGTGTGTTTAGTCCATTTACATTTAGAGTTAATATTGATATACTGTCATCCATATTTTTCTTTTTGTTTACCTTTTTGTGCTTCTAATCCTTACCTTATTCTGTATTTCCTCCTCTTTCCTCTGTGGGTTTTGTCTTCATGGTTTCTTGTAGTGTTCTTTGGAGTGGAGGTTTGGTAGTGATGAATTTCTGTAATTTCTGTTTGTCAGAGAAGGTCCATATTCTTTCTTCATAGAAGAAGGAGAACTTTGCAGGGTAGAGTATTCTTGGTTGACATTTGTTGGCATGTAGTATGTTACATATGTTTCTCCATTCTCTTCTTGCCATTAGTGTTTCTTCAGAGAAATCTGATGTCAGCCCGATTGGGTTTCCTTTATAGGTTATTTGTTTCTTTGTCCTCATCATTTTCAGTATATTTTCCTTGTCTTGAATTCTCGATAGTTTTACTATCATATGTCTTGCTGTTTTTTTCTTTCGTTGTAATAATTTGGAGATCTTCTGGCTTCCTGTATGTCAATTTTTGTTTCTTTTTTCATGTTTGGGAAGTTCTCTTCACTTATCTCATTGAAAAGTTTCTCTGTTCCTTTGTCTCTCTCCATTCCTTCTGGGATTCCGGTGGCTCTGTTTCCTTTTTTTCATGGTGTCAGATAGTTCTCAAAGTGTTTCCTCATTTTTTTTCCTTCATTTTTCTCTTTCCTTTTCTGTCTTGGTTCTTTACTATCTTTATCTTTCAGAGTGCTTATTCTTCCCTGCATTTCTTTTAATGTACTTTTATGGCTCTCTACCAATGTTTGTAAATCCTTCATTTCCTTAATTTCTTCTTTATAGATTCATTCTCATTCTTTTTTTATTTATATTCCTCAGCTCTTTGTTCCTTTCATTTAATTTTTTTTTTTTGTTATGGCTATTTTGAATTCTTTATCTGTTAGGCAGAAGTAATCTTCTATGTCCATATTACTGGGTTCTGGAGAGGGATTTTATTTCTGTGGTGTATTGTTTTGAGGCTCATTTGTAACATTTTTTCTTCCCGTTGTTGGCTTTCTGCTTTGCTGTGATCATAGCATTCCTGTGCTGTTAGTGCCGGTGGGCATGACTCCTGGTTTTAATTGCTGAGGAGTATTTGTGGTTTCCTAGTGTCTGAGTTGCCTTGGCTGTGGCTGGGTATCTTCTGGATTTTCTTTTTTCTTTTTTCTCTGTTGAATTTCTGTCTCTCATGGCATGTCTCCAATGTGTTTCCGGTTTCGAGTGGAATTAGGGAAGAAGAAGGGGTGTTTTGTAGTTTAAAAAAAAAGTATTGGGCAGATGTGAACTTGGGGAGAGTTTTGTAGTCCTTTTGCTGTAGATTTTGGAGTTTCCGGGTGGTCCCCCTGCTGGGGTTCAGCCCCAACCCCTTCCAGTGTCATATGTTGCTGTGGTCCTGCTGTTGCTGCTGTCATTTCGTCCTTGCTAGCAGTTTTTCTATTCTTTCTCTCTCCCTTTTTTTTTTCCCCTTTCCTCCTGTGTTTTCCTGGGGCTATCCCTGCCCCTGGGGTATGTCTGGTGGGGAGGGGTTGGGAGCTCCTGGTCTTGTTTCTTTCTGCTGCTTGGGCCCCACTATTCCACGAAGGGGTGTAGGGGTGGAGGCTGTGGGCAGCTGTTGGTCAGGTTTTTGCCTCACCTAGCATCTGGGGGGCCACTGTGCAGCCACCTAGAAGTTGGGGTTTTGGCCACAGGGGGTTCTGGACCGTGGTTACCACCAGCTGGAGTTTCCTTTCTGCCACCCTCCCCTGTGCCAAGATGCAAATACTTGGCAGAGGAGGGTGTGGTTGGAGACAGTTCCAGGAGGACCCTGTATCCCAGCAACAGGTATGGGAAGGGTTGTGGGAACTGTCAGTCAGTGGTTCTCCTTAGTAGCCACTCCCCAGGTCAAGTTACCTGGATCAGGTTGGAGAAGAGTCCTGGTGATCAGTGATCAAAGGGGTTGCCTCCATTGGCAGTTTGTGGACTTCCCTAGCAACCGTTACTGTGATCAAGTTACAGACTAGGGAGGGGAGTTTTTCCTGACTAGCCTGTTCCTCCAGCCAGTATATCACCTAGCAACCTGTGGGGGATGGGTCCCTGTGGCTCTGCTCTCCACAGCCTGTTTCTTGCTTGCAACTTCCTCCCTTCTAGCCCCAGGTGGGGGATGGGACACAGTGACCCTAGAGCTTTCCTGTGCTTCAGCACTGCCGGGCAAGGAAGAGAGGGGGATCATGGGGTGAGGGAGTGGGGGTCGCACTCCCCTCGGCTGGCCAGAGCCCTCACATCCCACCACAGTTTATACCCTTGTACTCAGCTGTGCTCAAGGAAGCCTGTTTGCCCATCTCTCCTTGCTGTTCCTCCATGTGGGGTCCAATGTATTTTCTCTTCTCTTTACTCTGACTGTTCGATTTGTCTTTAAGTCTGAAGCACCCACAGGGATGATTGTGTTGTGTAGAGTATCCAGTTCTTCTCAGATCAGCTCTCAAAATTAGGGATTTTTCTCTCCATGAATCGATTTTTTTGTGGGAGAGCCTGATCCTAGCGTGTGTTCACTGCCAGGTTTTGGGGGCATGTCTTCTTTATGAGGTTTTTAAAGATTTTTTTTTTGACACCATAAATTGAATCAGTTCATAGCTTCTAAGGTTTATGTCCTATTGCAAAAAAACCTTGCTATTTTAAGATGCTTTTAAAATATTATCCTATCTTATAATTTAGAAGCTTTTGTAGTTTCTTCAAGTTTAAAACTTATGACACACTTGGAGTTTTTCTTAATGTAAGGTGTGATGGAAACTTTGTTTTAAGACAATGTTTTACTTTGGAAATAAAATTAAAATATGACTTACAGTGTAGAATCAAATAAACTAATAACAATTTATATTCCTTTTCATTTCAAAATAGTTTGTAGTACTGTAAAAAGATTATTTTTTTTTTACCCTACAGTATCTAACAGGTTGTTCCGTAATTTTTTTTCATGAAATACTAAATTTGAAAATCATTGTCAAGCTCAGTTTTAGAAATAAAATTATTTTTCATTTTAAAAAATCTAGTTTTTGCTATTGCAGTTAAAGTAAAAATATATTGTGACATAAACTAGATAAAAATAATTTCCTCTAAATTTTTTAGGAGAAAGTGATTTGCGGAGATGATCAGTAATGCCAGGGAGAAGTATAAACAAATGTTTTCATCCTTTCAGTAAACTATTCTGTGATATGTATACAAATTACTCTTGTTCTTTGAATAGCACTATTTTATGAAACATTTTTTTCCTTATAAATAATATTGATATTTTCTCAACTATCATCAAAAAGTCATAATGGCTCAGGCTAAGCTAATTATGGTGTTTCCTAAGGACATCTGACTTTTTTTAATTTCTAGAAATAGGAAAGGTTCAAGGGAATTGGGTAAATAATCAATATACAATTAGATTTTTGTAGTGAATTTATTTTAATTTTAATTCTTTTTGAGGTAAAATTGGTTTACAACACTGTATATGACTTAGGACAATTGGTTTACACATCCTCATATGTATGTTACCACATAACACCCAGTAACAAAACAGCCATCGTAATTTACCTCAGACAACTGGCATCCTCCCTATTCTGTTCCTACTCCTACCCTATTCCCCCCCCTCTAGTAGCCTCAGTTCTGAAGTCATATTTCTAGGGTCTGCTACAGTTTAGTTTTGTCAGTTCCTTTGTTCTGTTTCTCTATATTTCAGTGAAATCATCATCCAGTATTTGTCTTTCTCCTAATTTATTTTAGGTGTAATTTCTTCCAGTTCCATACATGTAGCTGCATATGGCAAGACCTCATCTTTTTTTTTAAATAGCTGAATGTTCCATCATGTATATAACACATTTTCTTAAGCCACTGCTTCGTCATTGGGTATTACATTGTTTTTATAACTTTGCTTTTATAAATAGTGCTGCAATAAACATAGGAATGCATATATCCCTGCACGTTAGTGCTTTTGCATTCTTTGGGTAGATACCTAGAAGTGGAATTGCTGCATCATTTAGTAGATCTATTTTTAACGTTTTGAGAAATAACCATACTGTTTTCCATAGAGTATATTCCAACAGTGACCAACCAAGGATTCCTTTGTCTACATGCCCCTTTCAATACTTGTTTCTGGGATTTCTGATATGATACATCTCATAGGAATATGTGATACCACATTGTGGTTTTGATTTGCATTTTCCTGTTAAGTGATGTTGAACATTTTTTCATATGCCTGATGATCATTTGTATGTCTTACTTGGAGAAGTATCTATTTAATTCTTCTTCCCCTTTTTCGATTGGGATCTTTGCTTTCTTTTTATTGATCATATGAGTTCTTTGTAGATCTTTGATATTAGTTTCTGGTCAGATGTATGATGTACAAATATTTTCTTCCATTCAGTAGGGTATGTTCATTTTAGTGATAATTTTTTTTTTTTTTATCATACAGAAGCTTTTTAGTTTGCTATGGGACCATTTGTTTATTTTTACTTTTGTTTTCCTTGCCATTGGAGTTTAGTCCCCCAAAACATCACTGAAGCCATGAGTAGAGTGTTTTCCCAGTTTCTCCTATGTATTTTATGATTCAGGGTCTTACATGTAATTCTCTAATCCACAATCCATGAGCATGGGATAGCTTTCCATTTCCTGTGTCTTTTCTTCTTTTAAAAATGTAATATAGTTTTCATTGAATAGGTCTTTCACTCCCTTTGTCTGTTTTAATTCTAGGTATTTAATCCTTTTGATTTTTTTTAAGTCAACTCTTTAGGGCTTTTAATGTATGGTGTTAATAATAATAGTTGTACTTTTTCTTTTCCAATTTAGGTTTCTTTTACATTTTCTCACAAGTTAAGCACCACTTCCAGAGTATGAGAAGTGGGAATGCAAATCAGGATGCTTGCTCTGCTATTATCTTTACAGAGGACCCCGCCTGTTTGGAGCACCTCTGCTCCTCCACCAGGTTTTCCCTTCTTTGAAGGGAGTATGCGTCCATATAACCTTTGCCCCAGACTGAGTAACTATTCTGCCCTGGTGTTGCCTACTCCACACCACAACCCTCAGGTTCTTATCTCCACACACTTGCTTTATGAGGTAGTGTGACTCTCTTCAGAGTCAGACCTGTTGAAATCTGCACTGGTTGCCATTGTCCAAGGGATAATCAATTACTCTCTTGTCAGTGGCTCTGTCTCTCTATACAGTGTCCCACTAGCTTGCTGTTCCAGGGGCTACATCCAATGGGACCAAGCCCTGCCATTTCCTCAGTTGGTACCTGTCACATCTGTGCCCCTTGGCAGCGCCTGTTACATTCCTTGCCCCAGCTTATTGATTCTAGGCCACTTGTAGATCCTGTTCCAGGATTCATTGGGGTCTATGGTTCCCTACCACATCAGGGCCACTTGTCAGTCTACTTTGCTGGTGGTTGGACCCACCAAGTTACGAGGCCTCACATCACTGGTTCAGACTACCTGATTCCACTGCTCGCTGAGACCCCCCTCCTCTGGACATCGTTCCTAATGCGTGCTGTAATTGTCTGTTTTACCTTCAGGAATTATTAGTGTTGTTCTGCAGTCTGGCGGAAATCCCACATCACAGACATAATTACCAGTTGCATGTTTGAGACTATCCTTCCTTCATCTGTCATAGGCATGAACTCATATTTGAATGATTTTTCTTTGAGTTGGTACCTGCTGTGGGCCAATGGGTTTGTGCTATCTAAGGACCTTACAGAGTGAGCCTTAAAATGCTGGCATTTTTCTTCTGGCTTACAGTCAGAAACTGCACCTCAGGGAAAACTGGATTGTGACTTGTAATTGATTTAAATATTGTAAATTTGACCATGTGGAAACATAACAGTGGTTGTTGAAATACTAGGAAATATGTCAATGTTGAGCTAGGGAAGTACCAAAGATAAAGTTTTACTTACTTTACCTTTATATCTACACAAAGGATAATTTCAGTCCCCCAAAATGGAATCCACATAATATATGCTTCTGTTTTTCCTATTGTAGATAAGGCATGGGCTAGAGCTTAGATATACCAAAGTAACTATCTCAAAGCCTTACTTTCAAAGTTTATTTTTTATTGCAGCATTCACAAAGTGTAATCATTGATCCATAGCATCAGTATCACCTAGGAACTGATTGAAAATGCACACCAGAGCCACAGACACCCCCCCCACACACACACACAACATACACATGCACACCTTCCCAGCAGCTGCTAAATCAGAAACTCAAGTGTATTGTTCAGTGATTTGTATTTTATTGAGCCCTGCAGGTGATGTTACAGATTCATCAATCTCTGACTCACACAGTTAAAGGAAACATCTTGGAAAGTGAGGAGAGAAAATTTGGGGTGTTTGTGAACACATGGATGTTTCAGGTGACATCTTGGGGGAGGTAAAGGAAACTAGGAAGGCTTTCAGGAAGAAGTAACTTAGAAGACAAATATAAAGAGTAAGTAAGAATTAAGCAAGCTGAGTATTTAAGGTAAAAGAAGCATGGGCGTGTGGTGAGGGACAAAAGATAAAGAGTGTTACAAATAAAGGGGGAACCTCAGATGTGTCCCAGTGTTTGATCCCTCGCAGAACTGTAGGCTGGATCAGCTGTGACCAACTATATGCCAAGTTGATCATGAGGCTTAAGCAAGCTAATGATAGTGAGTATAGCAGTGGTGATAGATAAGGCTGAAGAGGAAAGTGGAGATTTCATAAGCTAAGTAAAAGCATATGAATTTATCCTGAAAGAATGTGAAACCTCTAAGAATTTTCATTAGGAGCATGATGAGTTCATATTTGTACTTTGCAAAGATAGATCTGGCTGCAGAATTGAGAATTGTTCATTGGAAGGGTGCGGCAGGAAGCAAGAACAGTTAATAAACTATTTGGGGAATCTGGCTGCGTTAAGTTCCCAAATGGAATCTGACTTGTTTTCACTAAAATGATTTATTTACCAAAATAAGCTCTAGGCTTTCCATGTATGTTGTGTAAGAGTAATGCATACAGAAAGATTATGCTTTTTATCTCTTAGATGACTTCCAATTTGGAGATTCTGGACGATTATAGGTATTCATAGACAGTAAAGAGAAATCACAAGCTAATTTTACTAAATTGAAAAGTCAAATAAGAATCAAATACACTCATATAAAACAAATTAAAATTTTGTTTCTTTCACAGTCACTGAAGTTATATCAACTTGGTATAGGTGCTCTAGTCACTTAATGCTGATTAGAAATCCCAGCTTGATCTTTACATATTATGGCAGAACAAAAATATGAGAAACTTAGAGCAACAACATGAGAAAATGAGCTTTTTGCTTAACCACTACAGTATGAAAGAAAATTAAATAGAGTGCATGTGGGAAACTAAACACATATATCTTGATATTTAAAGATTAAGAACTGTGACATGTTACCTGTTTTGTGACGCAGCTGGACCCAAGTGAATTAGATGACATCTCAAGCATTAAGCAGGAAAGAAGGGACCTGAAATGGAAAGATACAATAAATTGCGTGAAAAGAGTTCGGATTTTGAGATGAGATCATATTTTATTTGTCAGTAGTTACTCTCAGAGCTGCTGTGAGAAGGCAAAGCCTCAGCTTTCATGAAAGCTCTGTGATCCTGGCCTTTGAGCCTGCCCCCCCCCCAATTCGGTGTTCATTTTTCTGAAGCATCAGGTGCCTTCTGGCACTTAATGCCTTTGTGTTCAGGTTCCAAGTTAAATTCCTCCAATCTTTGGAGTGGCAGATGCTTTTCTTTTTGATTGAGCCCAATGACAGCTTATACTTTGAGTGAGGGACAGTAAGAATGCAGGTTAGTGACTTTTGAGGGGTGTTGGGGGATGGAAAGAGGTCATGGGACAAATACACACATTAATCTAAAACCTTTCTGGAAAACAGAGGTACTGTATCTTAGGTTCATATCAGAGCACCAGAAGTGTAATATGCCATTGATTGTACTTATTGTGTTCTTCATTAAATGACTTAATGGACCTTGTTCAGTATAATTTGTGTCTAGAAAGTGCTGGTAACACACTTACCTAATGATTGATTCTCACCTATCAATAGCTGTGTGAGCCAAAAAACTACCAGAGTCTAATTGCAGGAATGTAGAATAACTTGGTGCTGGACATAAGAATAGCCCAACTGGGTCATAAAGTGCTGGTCAGGTTACTGCGTTTTGATGCTGACTCGAGCTCCATGTCTGAAACAGCAGTTTTGACTGAACTGCAAAAAATCTAGCCATACCATCATTCTAATTTTGAAAGCTGTTTCCTCTTCATCCAGCAGAGGGGGGTCCCTTCCAAAAAACTATGCTGTTCCCTGTCAGAGCTGCACAGCTGCAGAACCCAGCCACATCATAAACTGTTGCTGGCTTTTTTTTTTTTTTTCTAACATTAATTTTTTTTTTTCATGGAAGTAGCACTGGTTACAACACTGTGTATGATTCAGAAGTAGAGGATCACACTTCAGATGTATTTTACCACATGGCACACACCACCAAGGCTGGGCTGTCTTTATGGTCTGCTCACTCCTATCTCTATGCTGTTCCTGAGGTCACTGACGCAGTGATCTCATTGAGTCCTTCCTTCTGCACCATTCTCCCCCTTCTGTCAGCTGATTTTCAGAGGCTAAGCTCACTATAATCACTGGAAGTCTCACTGTCATTTTCCTAGTACCTTAGAGAAGGTGATTCTCTGTTTATTGTCCATGGTTTCTGCTTTAAAGCATCCTTTCTTTTTTCAATTGTCCAAATTTGTTTGTTACATTTAAAAAATATCCTTTATATTACCTAGGAGTTCAGGAGAACATAGAATTCTACAATTTTACATATGTTACCTGTGAACCCTGGGAGACTCAGACTTTAGATGAGCCTAAGTGTTTTTGGTCTGTCTTCATATAAAAAATTTCCTAATATGTCCCCCTGGCTCCCTCTTAACTCATCTTGCCCCCCCCCCCCACCAACATTGGCCCTCAGAAGCAGCTCTATCTGTGTAGAAACATTCTTGAGAAGTTTTTCAACTATGCTATGTCTTCCTGGAGGTTCAGTACTTTGACTGAACCTCATCCAATTGTAAAAGTATTATAGGTGTTTATAAGGAATTAAAAATATTTCCTTTTCAATTTTGCATTTTGAAGGTATTTGTGGTAACTTTTCTGACATTTGTAATATCCTGGCTAAAAGTACTCTAGGAGAATTTGTTTAGTTTTTTATAAGAGAAGCAATGCAGGACATTGCCTAGAATTGTTATTTCATTTCCTATTCTTATTAATTGTTGCCTTTAAAATGAAGCTTCTCTCAAAGGCCTCAAATACAGAGGCCTTGCTTTTACCTTTAAAGCATCTGTTTACTGTGGTTATTCTGTCTTTCAGAATTAATTGCTGATGTTTCAGCAACATATAATTTTGTTGATGCATTTTCTACCTGCTATATAACAGATTTTGTTCCATAGCATAACCACATGTTATAAAGAAGCTGGCAGCTTAGGGTACTTATGTTTAGCCCTTCCAGATTTCCCTCATAGCTTTACAGATGTAGATTGTAGTCCTGCTTTGTGTTTTGCCTGATATTCACTTGCCAGCTCAAAGTCAGATCCCCAGAATAAAAAGCATTCATGTCTGCATATGTTTTAATTTAGTTCATTTTTGTGTACTTGAACACACACATTTATATCTGATTCCTGGAGTTTTTTGTTGCTTTTGGTGTCTGGTTCTACAAAGTTTGCATTCTAAAGTTGTAAATATTGTGTTTCAATTGGTTTAAAATGATTAACTGTTTGACCTAGGATAGTGTCTGTAACTACAGTTCTTGTTTGCTGGAAAAAAAATAACACATAGACAGGAAGATTTCTCTCGATGATATATCTGCTTAACATCATCTCACAAGCAGATGGTGTTTTATTGTGGCGGTGTTCCTAAACTTTCACAGATATTTTACAGAAAGTACCTAAGACATTTTTCTGAAAGCTATAAAAGCTATCTTTAAAGCACATTTGATAGTTTTTAATTATGCATGTAATACATCCAATCATCTAAGAGCTATGTTCCCATTACACAGAGCAGGGGACTGTTCCTTATGTTCCAGCTAGAATCAGGGCTTATTAGACTTTAACACTACTATTTACTCACAGAAAAACTTGTGTCTGTGTACTTCAGGGGACAAAAGTCACCTAAATTAGTTGAATTAATATGTAATTAGAACACACCCCCAAAACATGGCGGCGAACAAACGCTAGGATCAGGCTCTCCCACAAAAAAATCGATTTTATGGAGAAAAATATCCCTAACTTTGAGAGCTGACTCGAAGAGAACCGGATACCCTATGCAATACAATCAACCCCGGGGGTGCTTTAGACTTAAAAATAAACCGAAGAGTTGGAATAAAGATAAGAGAAAAGACATCAGACTCCACACAAAGGAACAGCAGAAAGGAGAGGTGGGCGAACCGGCTTCCCCTGAGAGCCACTGAATACAAAGTTAGAAACTGCTGTGAGGTCGGAGGGCTCCAGCCATCTGACTGGGAGTGCGGCCCCCACTCCCCCACCCCACAACGCCCCTCTCTTCCCTGCCTGGCAGCCCTGAGGAGCAGGAAAGCTGGAGGGTCACTGCGTCCCATCCCCCACCTGGGGCTAGGTAACATCTTAAAGGGGAGAAAGTCCAAGCAAGAAACATCCCCCACTGGTTGCTAGGTGATAAATTATCCAGAAAAACTGGTTAGGCAGGAAAACCTCCCAAGGAGACCACCTCAAACACTCTGGGCTTTAGAATGCAAATTGACCCCAAGCTGATGGGAGGGGTGGCATTTAAGGACTATTGACTGAAATCCCCAAAACCCCTCATGTACCTGTTGCCGAAACTATCTCCTGCTGAAACTATCTCTGACCACACCCTCCCCTGCAAAGTGTCAGCATCTTGGCACCCAGAGGGCAGCAAAAAAACAAACAAAGACCTCAGTAGGTGGTGAACATGGCCCAGCACTTGCCACACCCCCAACTTCTAGATGGCTGCACACTGGCACCCTAGAAACTAGGGGAGGTAAAACACTGATCAACAGCCTCCCACAGCCTCCACCCCTGGACACCTTTGTGGAGTAGCAGGCCCCAAGCAGCAGAAAAGAAACTAAGACCAGGAACTCCCAACCCCTCCCCACCAGACATAACCCCAGGGGCAGGATTAGCCCCAGGCAAACATTGGAAGAAAAGGAAAAAAAAAGGTGGGGGGGAAGAATAGAAAGACTCCCAGCAAGGACTAAGGACAGCAGCAACAGCAGCACAACAACATCTGTCACTGGAGAGGAAGGCTGAACCCCATGAGGGGACCCAACCAGAAACCCCAGAACCTAAGAGCAAAAGGACTATAGAACTCCAAATTCACATCTCCCCAATACTTAATTTTTTTATTATTATTATTTTTATTTTTTACTATTTTATTATTATTATTATCCTTTTTTTTTCTTTACTTTTAACCTACCTTTTTCTCTTGGTCCTTCATTCCTACTTTTCTTCAACTTCATTCCCCTTTTCTTTCCTCTCCCTGTTTTGGATTTTTTTTTCCTCTCTTTTTTCTTTCTTTTCTACTACAAACCACCCCTTCATCTTCCTTAATTCAACTTGGAACTGGAAACACGCCACGAGAAACAGAAAATTTCAACAAAGAAAAATAAAATCCAGAAGATACCCAGCCACAGCCAAGACAACTCAGACACTAGGGAACCACAAACACTCCTGAGCAAGTAAAACCAGGAGTCATGCCCGCCAACACCAGCGGAAAGCTGCAAACAGAGCAAAGCAGAAAACCAACAACGGGAAAGAAAAGAGTCACAAATGACTCTCAAAACAATACACCACAAAACGAAAATCCCTCTCCAGAACCCATTAATATGGACATAGAAGATTACATCCACCTAACAGATAAAGACTTCAAAATAGCCATCACAAAAAAAATTGATAGAATTAAATGAAAAAAAACAAAGAACTAGGAACGAGAATGAATCCATAAAGAAGAAATTGAAGGAACTGGAAGATTTAAAAGAACTGAAGAACGAGAACGAATCCATAAAGAAGAACTTGAAGGAAATGGAAGATTTAAAAACATTAGTAGAGGAGCTAAAGAAATCCAGGGAAAGCCAGAAAAGTGAATTAAAAGATATGCAGGGAAGAATAAGCACTCTGGAAGATAATGATACCAACAGAATCAAGGCAGAAAAGGAAAGGGAAAAATAAAGGAACAAGAATGAGGAAAAGCTTCAAGAACTATCTGACACCATGAAAAAAGGAAACATCAGAATCATAGGAATCCCAGAAGGAGAAGAGAGAGACAAAGGAACAGAGAAACTGCTCAAGGAGATAATTGAAGAGAACTTCCCAAACATGAAAAAGGAAACAAAAATTGACATACAGGAAGCCAGACGATCTCCATATTATTACAACGAAAGAAAAAAAAACAGCAAGATATATTTAGTAAAACTATTGCGAATTCAAGACAAGGAAAATAGATTGAAAATGATGAGGGTAAAGAAACAAATAACCTATAAAGGAAACCCAATCAGGCTGACATCAGATTTCTCTGAAGAAACACTACAGGCAAGCAGAGATCGGAGGGACATATATAACACACTACATGCCAACAAATGTCAACCAAGAATACTCTACCCTGCAAAGCTCTCATTCCTCTATGAAGAAAAAATATGGACCTTCTCCAACAAACAGAAACTACAGAAATTCATCACTACCAAACCCCCACTCCCAAGAATACTAGAAGAAGTCATGAAGACAAAACCAACAGAGGAAAGACCAGGAAACACAGAATAAGGTAAGAATTAGAACCACAAAAGGGTAAACAAATAAAAAATATGGATGACAGTACATCAATATTAACTCTAAATGTAAATGGACTAAACATACCAATTGAAAGACACATCATAGCAGGATGGATCAAAAAACAGAACCCAACCTTCTGCTCTCTACAAGAAACACATTTAATTGCGAAAGATAAACAGAGATTAGTAGTTAAAGGATGGAAAACAATCCTACAAACAAATGGACCAAGAAAGAAGGCAGGAACAGCTATACTTATATCAGATAAAATAGACTTCAAACTTAAGGAGGTAAAAAAAGACAAAGCTGGTCAATACATCATGATAAAGGGGACAATAAAACAGGAGGATATAACAATCATCAACATATACTCCCCAAATGAAGGAGCACCAAAATATATCAGACAGTTATTATCATCCCTGAAAACAGACATTAAAGAAAATACACACATAATAGGAGACATCAACACCCACTTTCTCTATTGGACAGATCAAGAAGACAAAAAGTAACCAAGGACATTAAAGCTCTAAATAAGGACCTAGCCCACATAGGATTAACAGATATCTATCGATCACTTCACCCCCGAAAAATTGAATACACATTTTTCTCAAGTGCACATGGAACATACTCCAGGATCGATCACATATTGGGCCACAAAACAAACCTCAACAGATACACTAAGATCAAAATCGTACCAGCCTTCTTCTCTGATCATAAAGGAGTCAAACTGGAAATAAATCATAAAAAGGAAAAAAGAAACCTCCTTACCGCATGGAGACTGAAACCCACATTACTGGAAAACCAATGGATCAATGAAAAGATCAAAGAAGAAATTAAAAAATATCGAGAACTGAATGACAATGAGGACACAACTTTCTAGAACTTTGGGACACAGCAAAAGCAGTAATAAGAGGAAAATATATAGCATTACAAGCTCACATCAAGAAACAAAAAACAACCCAAAGAAACAATTTAATCTCACATCTCAAGGAACAAGAAAATGAACAAAAAAAATCCCAAAAAACAGTTTAAGAAAAGAAATAATAAAAATCAAAGCAGAACTAAATGAAATGGAAATAAAAAAAAAAAAACCAATCAGAAGATTAACGAAACCAAAAGCTGGTTCTTTAAAAAAATAAACAAAATAGACAAACCACTAGACAGGCTTACAAAGAAAAACGAGAGAAAGCACAAATAAATAGGATCATAAATGAGAAAGGAGAAATCACAACGAACACAGCAAAAATAAAAAAAAATAATCAGAGCTTATTATACACAGCTATATGGACAAGTATAACAACCTAGAGGATATGGACAAATTCCTAAAACTATACAATCCCCCAAAACTAGACAAAGAAAATATAGAACACCTAAACAGAGCCATTACAAGTAGTGAAATTGAAACAGTAATTAAAAACCTCCCCAAAAACAAAAGCCCAGGACCAGATGGTTTCACAAACGAATTCTACCAAACATTCAAAAACGAAATAGTCCCTATATTACATAAACTCTTTCAAAAAATTGAGAAGGAAGGAGTACTACCAAACACATTCTATGAAGCAAATATTACTCTAATACCAAAACCAGACAAAGATAATACAAAAAAAGAAAACCACAGACCAATCTCCCTAATGAATACTGATGCAAAAATATTCAACAAACTCTTGGCCAATAGGATCCAACAATGCATCCAAATGATAATACACCACGACCAAGTGGGATTTATTTCAGGGACACAAGGATGGTTCAACATCCGAAAATCAATCAATGTAATCCAACGCATCAACAAAAAGAAAAATAAAGACCATATGATCATATCAGTAGACACTGAGAAAGCATTTGACAAAGTGCAACACCCATTTATGATAAAAGCCCTTGAAATCCTTGGGATAGAAGGAATATACCTCAACATAATAAAAGCCGTATATGACAAACCCATGGCCAATATTATACTCAATGGTGAGAAGCTGAAGTCCTTTCCCCTAAGATCAGGCACAAGGCAAGGATGTCCACTCTCAACATTACTTTTCAATATAATACTGGAAGTCCTAGCCAGAGCAATTACGCAAGAGAAAGACATTCAAGGGATCCAAATAGGAAAAGAAAAAATTATAAACTGTGTCTAATTGCAGACAATATGATAATATATATACAAACCCCTAAAAACTCCATAGGAAAACTACTCAAAATAATAGACCAGTTCAGTACAGTAGCAGGATACAAAATCAATGCACAAAAATCAGTAGCCTTCCTATATGCAAACACCCAATCTGAAGAAGAAGAAATTAAGAAATCCATCCCCTTCAAAATCAAAACCAAAAAATTCAAATATCTGGGAATAAATCTAACAAAAGACATAAAGGACTTATACAAAGAAAACTACAAAACTAGTTGAAAGAAATAGAAGACACAAGAAGATGGAAAGGCATCCCCTGCTCATGGATTGGAAGGATTAACGTTATCAAAATGGCAATCCTACCAAAAGCAATTCACAGATTCAACGCTATTCCAATAAAAATTTCAATGACATTCTTCAAAGAAATAGATCGACTACTGATGAAATTCATATGGAACCACAACAAACCTCGCATAGCTAAAGCCTTACTAACTAAAAGGAAAGAAAACAGAGCAATTTCACTCCCTGATTTCAAACTATACTACAAAGCCATAATAATTAAAACAGCATGATACTGGAACAAAAACAGACAGAAAGACCAATGGAACCGAATAGAATACCCAGAATTAAAGCCACATCTATGAACAACTAATCTTTGACAAAGGAGCAAAGAAAATGCAGTGGAACAACGACAGTCTATTCAATAAATGGTGCTGGGAAAACTGGACAGCCACATGCAAAAAAATGAAGCTAGATTACTACCGCACACCCTGCACAAAAGTAAACTCAAAATGGATAAAAGACCTGGAAGTAAGACCTGAAACCATAAAATGTATAGAAGAAAATAAAGGCAAAACTCTACACGACATACAGCTCAGCAAATCTTGAAAGACACATCCCTCAAAGCGAAGGAAGTGAAAGACAAGATAACAGATGGGATTACATCAAAATAAAAAGCTTCTGTACAGCAGAGGAGACATTAACCAAAACTAACAGACACCCTACCAACTGGGAAAAGATCTTTGCACACAATACATCTGATAAAGGATTGATAACAAAAATTTACAAGGAACTCACACAACTCAACAAAAACAAAGCCAATAACCCAGTCAAAAAATGGGCAGAAGAGCTCAAAAGGCACTTCTCCAAAGAAGAAAAGCAAATGGCCAACAGATACATGAAAAAATGCTCAACATCACTTATAATCAAGGAAATGCAAATCAAAACTGCTGTGGGATACCACCTCACACCTGAGAGGATGGCACACATTAAAAATACAGGCAACAACAAATGCTGGAAAGGATGTGGAGAAAAAGGAACTCTTCTACACTGCTGGTGGGAATGTGAACTGGTCCAACCCCTATGGAAAGCTGTATGGCGATTCCTCAAACTGCTAAACATGGAGCTTCCATACGACCCAGCAAAACCACTTTTGGGAATTTACCCAAAAGGCACAAAAACACTATTCCGAAAGGATACATGCACCCGTATGTTCATTTGGCACTATTCACAATAGCAAAGGTATGGAAGCAACCCCGATGCCCAAAAATAGATGATTGGGTCAAGAAGATATGGTACATATACACAATGGAATACTATTCATCATGGAAAGAAGATAAACACATGCAATTTGCAGCGACATGGATGGAATTAGAGGGGATCATACTCAGTGAAATAAGCCAAAAAGGAAGAAAAATATCGAATGGTTTCACTCATAACAGGACTATAAGGAAACAAAATAGGAGATAGACACTCAGCGGGTGGGGGGGAGGGAAGAAAAAGGGCACAAAATGGAATAGAAAAGAACACAAGGGACCATGGAGATGGATCACGGGTGAATTGGTGGTGGGCTACCCAAGGGGAATGCAACGTGTAAAAGACATAAGTAACAATAAAAATACATATTTTTAAAAATGTAATTAAAGGAATTTATATAAGACTATATAATTAATGAAATTTTTATATATGATCAACTGTTAATTACATAATTATTAATTTGAATTGATTTGCACCAAAAATCTATTTATAGTAAAATTGTTGCTCAGGAATTTTAACAAAACCTAAGAAATTTTGCCACCTCCCCACCTTTTATTCAAGCAAGCCAAACAGTTCCTTCCGTATACGTTACTCATTTTCCTCCTGCCTTACCTTTTCTTAGAGACCTCTTTTTGCTTCTATATTCACATTTCACTTTATCCCTAAAGGCTCACTTTAAATACACTTTTCTATAAAAATTTCTTGTTATGTCTATCACCAGTTTATCTTCACTCTGAACTACTATTCGGAAATTTGTTCCACACACATTGTAACTGTTTTCATTCTAACTCACTTTAGTTATACCATGGACCCTTTGTAGGGAAGATCTGAGTTGGACTCATCTCTGAGAATCCCTTTCTTTCCCCTTTCCTAGCCACCCATAGCATCTTGCATAAGATATCTGCTCAGCACTGATAGAGTGAATTCAAAATAAAAATTTTAAAGTTTCTAAAAGGAAAATGCAGATGATTTTTAAAAATTAGTATAATCAAAATGTTATCTTTCCCTCATTTTGGAACTAATTCTAGCATCTAATCTCAGTTAAAGTTAGGGCACTTATATTCAGATTGTGGACTGAGTCAAAACAGCACTGCCCAGTAGTATGTTTTGCAATGATAGGTTATTTTATTTTGTACTGCTCAGTGTGGTTGCCACTAGCCATATCATCACAGATCTATCACTAATTTATTTCCACTCAGAACTTCTATTTGGAAACTTGTATATGTGTTGTGGCTTGAGCAATTGAATTTTAATTTTATATATTTCATTTTATCTTAAATTTAAGTAACCATCGGGCTGGTGCTACCATATTGGAAAATACAGCTCTGGAAGTTAGAGCTTGAAATTCACACTGTGCTAAAACACTTCAGCTGGGCCAGCACCAGGCTCCTAGAGGAGGAGACTTCCTAGATTGTACACATGTAGGTTTGACCCTTAAATTTTGCACTCAAGACACCTTGCTTGCCTCACCCTAGTGCTTGTTCCTATTACAGTCAGTATTAACAAGAGTTTGCTACTGACACCTGAGCTTATGTTGTTGGATTAAAACACAGATTGCGCAGAGGCACTGACTAGTCAAGAACAATGTTATCTATAGAATGAATTGCTCAATGACCTAAGAAATGCTCTTTCTGCTATTGTGGTTATCAAGATGGGTTTCCTTTCACTCTGTCCCTTTCCTTTGTTAGCTTAAATACCAAACCTTAAATCAGACACTATCATCTTTGTGGAGTGACTCTTGGTGATTGTATATTCATTCTCTTGACAAAATTCAGTTTAAGTAATGCTTAAGCAGAATGGCCTAGATATATTAACTTTTTGAAGTTTTAGTTCTTCTTAGGATTAGTCAATCAATCTAAACATGATAATGCTACAGCCTACTTATTTATTTTCCTAAAAACTATTTAATGAATGCCTACTATACACCTGGTGTTTGCATTAAATGCAGATAGTCTATTCAGCAAGAAAGATTTGACCTTTTATTTTACAAAATAGATTTAAGTTCAAATAATTAGGAGTAAGGAGTTGTGATGTGTCTATCATCACTGCAAAATTCCTGTTTTAGCAACGGAAGCAGAGTTAGGTACTCACTAAATCATAGTTCTTACTACTATCCTTCCATTATTGTTAATTGAGTCTATTTCTAAAATTTAGAGAGTGAATCAATTGGCATGACATTATTATTTTAAACAACTGTTAATTCATTTCACTATCTTTTGTTGATAAAGGAAGATCTATTTGAATCATCTCCTTCATCAAGTAAAGATTTGTTTAAAAGTATCTTCCAGGAATTTCCAAAAATTACAAATGAAGGAAAAAAGAATTCTGTCTAGTCACTACAGCTGATAAAATTGAACATCCTTATGTTTTTATATGTACAATTAAATTACAGAAATAGACTCTATGGGTTAAAGGTTTCATAATCAAAGAAAAGTTGAATATCGAATGCTGGTAGAAAACAATTGAATGGTAGGGTATTATAATTTTATTTTATTTTAATAATGATAGTTTTGAAGTGCAATTGTTGGGGTAATGTATATTCGAAAATTTTATCCCTCAACAAAATTATCAACATTTCAGAATTCCTTTCCTTTTCTTTACTTGCTTACTGCATTCTGATATAATAGATACATTTATAATTAAAATTGGTAATTGACTATCTCAATCTCTGTTTTTCATGCAATACTAAACTCATAAGTAGTGATTCCAGCATTAATAAGAAATCATATAATTTAAAGAATGCACCACAGATTTTACATTTGCCCAATCAATTGAAGGGAATTCTAGTGGGGGGCTACCAGTTGCAAAATTAAAGATAAGAGTATAAATAACCGAAATGCCCTTTTGCTTATTTGCAGATGGGTTATCTGTTTTGAAAGAACCTTAATTCCCTTTCTCTGTGTCTTGCTTATTTAATTTCACTGATTACATACCCCTTGCGGTATGTAGGCAGTGAAGAAAAGTGACATTCACTTCATTCAACTCAGATGCCAAAAAGAGAAAATAAGAGGGGTATCAAAAAGATGAGAGGACCTGTTTGTGCTCTCTAATTACATGTCTTATGATTTTTCCACTAACTATAAGAAAAAATGAGAGTCAACTGTATTGGAATCTCTGATTAGTCAGAGATGCTCAGTATTATTTACATACCCTCTGTGATTTTAGGGGTGATAAGAAATAAGAGGCAACATTTATTTCTTATGAACTCATTGGTTGTACCTAATACCTTTTGTTAATCTTTTCTATGCTGTTATCATTGTTAATAAAGCACTGCTATAGAACTAACACTCAGCTTTTCTGTAACAGTTTGCTCAGTGCTATGTTAACTATTTCCATCTCTCTCTACACACAGATTTTAAAAACAAAAAGGTCATTTTGGGGCTTGGGCTTGCTGTACCTCTTAAGTAAGTGATGGAAGTAAACTGATATCCAATGATTACTGACCCTATTTAGCATGACTGTTAAAACACAGAACTAGTCAGTTTAGAAAAGTAAGGGTCTAATGACTGTCTTTTTTTGCTCAGTCTGATGTAAATTTTGGACCTAGAATTACCCTTAATCAATTTAGTTCACTATATAAAGTCAACAAATACCTTATATTGAAATACAGACATTTCAACATACAGATAACATTTGCTTACTTGTCATTAAATGTAGATATAGGTCTTGGAATCTTTGTTTCCATTCAACTCTAAAACTTTTATGAGCAATCTGACAGTCCTATCTAATCATGACAATGTCTGCAGCTAGCTCAGTGCTAATTCTCTTTAAATTGCTTCTGCCTGCATCTTGACTTTCAGTTTTCTTTTAACAAAACAAGGATTTGGTGGTTTTTTAGTTCATTTTTCTGACTTCTACACTGATATCTTGTCATATTTCATTTATAGATTTAAGTTTACAAGTCAGCATTTTGAAAGGAAATACACAGATTTTTGGCTTTTTGATCCCTTTTAAGAGTCTCTTACCTTAGTATCTGGATAAAATATAGGCATCTAAATTCTGTACAAATATAAAAAAAATAAAACTAATCTGACATAATTTAAAAAATAAAATATCAATCTTCATTAAAATGCAGATTTTCACTAATCATTAATTTTATTAGGGATGATCAGATGTTTGAAGAAAATGTATCGAATGTAAACTCTTAACTTCAATTAAGCACATACAGTCCCGCTTCCCCATTCTTGGCACCAAATGGGACCCTATTAATTTTCTAAGTTAATAAACATACCCAACTCATGTCCAAACTTTGTGCTGAGGCTTATTAATAGTTTCTAGTTTAGTGGTCTTTTTTTTTTTTTAAAGATTTATTTTTTATTTATACATACAAGCGGGGGTACAGGCCAGAGGCATGGGGCAGCGAGAGGTTTCACCAGAGCCAGAGTGGGGAGCAGAACAGGCAGATCAGAAATACACTGCCGAGGGGAGCAGCGGGCGAGGCAGGAGAGGTATGCCGCGCCATGTGGGATTCTCCCTGGCCGGGTGTCGAACTCGCGTCGCCGCTGCCGACAGCTCCACAGTGCAGCGCTTAACCGCTGCGCCACCGGGGAGGCCCTTGGTGGTCTATTTTGACTAAACAGATTTATTTATAAAATATGTTATATACTATGCAAAAACTGTGATATAATTATAGCACTTGTTTTTCTGTTTGATGTCTCTAATATTAGTTCCAATTTAAATATTGGATTGTCAAGATTTGTCTATGACCTTACTATAGCTGTGTTTAAAACAAAGACTACTTAGTAATGGTCTTAGATCCCATCAGCGAATTATATCATACTTGTGCCTACTAATAACACAAAATGAATCAATTTCCTCCTTAACACTTTTTGCTCCACTCACGTATTCACGTATTCACATGTTCATCTAGTCTCTGTTTTTTCACACCACCGTGGATTTATTTGGAACTATTTCTTTGATCGTATTCAGTCTAGAAGCTTTAATCTCTGTACATTTAAAATTTCATTAAAACATATCCAGTAGGTCAGGAGCTGTGTGTGTTTTATTGAATGCTTATACCATTCATGCAGTGGCACAGAAAATAGCCAGCACAAAAAGTGTTAAGAGCCCAATTATTTTATTTCATTTCATTTTGAAAATTATTCTGTGTAAAAGTGATGAACACTTATGTTTCAAAAATTAATGGAATTAACACCTAAATATTTGTAACCCAGATTTAATAAGAGGTTACCCTGATAGTATTTGGTTCCCTAAAATAATCATTTTCATAAATCTAGGTTAGTGATTTCATGATAGTTTTTCACATTCCTCTAAACATTCTCTAAATTAATGAGTAACTCATTTTTCTCATTTTTCAATTGCTATAAATGGAATCATATGAATATATTTCTCTTCGCCATGACCTTTTTGCTCAGCATTATGTGTTTGAAGTTCGTATGTGCTGTTGTGTGCAGCCATTTGTTTTAGCATCAGGAAACCAATTCCTTGGCAGAAAATTGCATGCAGAAATTTTACCTAAGAGTGCTCTAAAACAGTGCTGTTCCACAGAACTTGATGGAATGATGAAAATGTTCTGCAGCTAATGTAGCTAGTAGCATACCCCCCTAGCACATAAAACTTACCGGTACTTGAATTCATTTAAATACTAATTTAAGTGTCCACATGAAACTAGTGGGCTACTGTATTGTACAGTACAGCTCTGGATTCCGCTAAAGGTAGGGGGAAATGAAGGATCATGTAGAGGGAGAACCTGACTTCAATATGTTATATCTGAAGTCTCAGAAAATCCTACAGGATGGCCTGAATCTGGGATGGCCCTTCAAATCTGTCCCCACTTAAATGAATGCAACTGAGCTTTAATATCACAGCATAAGTTAGTCATTAGTGCTGCCTCCATGATGAGGGAGTAGCCTTGGGTAAATCAGTTCCTTTTCTATGAAGGAAATGTCCAGCAAAGAACACAACACGACTATAAATCTTCAGTAGCCAATGGTACCAAAAGCAAGGGGAGTCGTCCTAAACTTTAAACAGAAAATCTGAGCAGAATGCCATAGTATACACTATACAGTTAGCCACTTATTTTCAGTACTCTAAGGAAATTGGAATCCTCTTAGAATGTTGGTGGGAATGTAGACTGGTCCAACTCCTATGGAAAATAGTATAGTGCTTTTGGAAAATATTAATAATAGATCTATTATGTAATACACCATTTCTCTTGGGTATCTACCTGAAGAATACAAATACACTAATTTTGAGGTACATACACACACCTATGTTCATTGCATCCCTATTTTCCTCATAGCTAAATTATGGCAACAGCCCAAGTGTCCAAGGACACTTTTTATGAGTGTATCATAAAAATGTGATGTATGTATATATAATTGAATGCTCTTCAGCTATAAAAATGGATGGACTCCTGACAATTACAACATTGTAGCAAAAACTAAATATAATAAGCAAAATAAGTCAGGGGGAGAAAGATAAATACTGGTGGCTTCACTTATATGTGGGATATAGAGAAACATAAGTTAGGCTTAATCAAAATCAAACCAATAACCTGGTCAACAGTGAGATCATAAGTGACATAAAAAGGCCCTAATTTGTAGTATCTTGGTGTGCTGAACATGAATATAATCCTGAAAATTTTTTATTAGCTCTCATTTTGAAGATATTTCATATAATTCATTTTATATGTTTCACCATGTAAATTTATACACTAGGGCTGCAATAACATCCTAAATCAGCCTAGAATGATGTAATATTGCATCGCATTGCATAATACCATCATGTACACATCATCCAGAGTTGATGGCATCATTTTCTGATGCAATGCAATACTGCTCCCAGGAGGCTGCTGAAGTGAGCTGACATCAGCAGTGCAGTATAAAAAGCCCTGTCGGAAAGGTTAAGCACTGAAAATATTTCAGACTGTGTGTGAGACAGTTTTCAGCTACTGTTCCATAGCACTGTTATTATTTTATCCATTTAGGCACAGTACAGAACAGTAATGCCTTGAAAGTGCATTAATAGCATGGACAATTTCTGCTCTATTTGTGGGGAAGTGACTTTTGCCAACCAGAAGAAAAGTAGCACTTCTCAAGTGAAGAAGGCTTATCATCTTCGGATGCAAGGTTGGTGACCAAGACAAGCTTTGGGCTGCGCATATATGCTGTGCTACACATACAACACAGCTTTCACAGTGGTTCAGTGGCAAAAGACCATCAATGCCATTTGCAGTCCCCATGGTATGGAGAGAGCCAAGCAACCACATAAAAGACTGTGACTTCTACTTGGTTCCTCCTTTTTCCGGCAGAATAACAGAGCAAAAGAAGTCGAGAATAGTCTACCGAAACATTCTGTCTGCATTGATGTGACCAATTCAACAACTTGCTTGAGGGTGATGCAAACAAGCATGGAATGCTTTTCCCCTAGTGTCTACAAACTTTCTTGGGAATGTTAGGGCAGAAAACTACAAGGGACTAGTAGAAGACATGCTGATGCAGTATCAGAAACTTGGCTGCAGTATGTCTCTAAAGATCCACTTTCTTCATTCCCTTCTGGATTTATTCCCTGAAAATTGTGGTGTGGTTAGTGATGAACATGGCAAACATTTTCATCAAGATACCGTATCAATGGAACAAAGATACCAGGGAAAATGGCCCACTACAATGCTGGCTGACTGCTGCTGAACACTCCCCAGAGATGCTCCTGAACAGCTGTACAAGAGACCAGCAAAGAAATCTAAGAATATTCTATGACTTGATTTTTTACAGGTATTAACCGTAGGCCTATTACTGTTGGCATGCATTTCATGATGTAAACATCAATTTATTGCAAATACAAAAAAACTAGAGCCAAAATTAGAATTTGACTGCCATATTTTTGTTGAGCACATACAAATTGATAGGAAATGACTAATTTTATTTTAGTAACATGACTTTTGTAAAAATTTGTTGACCAGTGATTGGCATGCATTTCATGATGTAAACATAAGTTTATTGCAGATTACAAAAAAAACTAGAGCCAAAATTAGAATTTGACTGTCATATTCATGTTGAACATATACAAATTGATAGGAAATGACTAATTTTATTTCAGTGATAGAACTTTTGTAAAAATTTGTTGACCAGTGTAATGAGCACTTAACATATGACTGAGACAACCAGAAGCAGCAGGGAGGTTGGTGGGGTAGGAATGGGGAAAGAAGGGAGCCCAATGGATCATGGTGGAGGATGATTGGAGCACTGGTGGTGGACATGGTGTGAAGATAGGCATTTTTGCAGTTTTGAACCTATAGTCCCTAAAGATTTAACAGTATAAACCAACTTTACCTCAATGAACATAATTTTAAAAACTCATCTAGTTCCCTGTGACTTCACTGGTGTGAGGTTCCATGTGTCTGATGTAGAAGACATCTTCCGGTATGCACACTCACACTACTAGAAAGTAGGTTCAGACTGTCAGCTGGGACCCACACTCGATTTGTAGGTTCTTCTGCACATGGATCTCCCCATGGTCTGCTCAGGCATCTTTACAGCTTAATGGCTGCATTAATAAATGTTCCAAGGGACAGAAAATGGGGACCATCAGTTTCTTAAAACCTTGGCTTAGAAACAGGCATGGGTCATTTCTGCCATAGTCGCTTGGTCCCTAAGTCATCTGTGTCAAGGGAAGGAAATATAGACATGCCTTTTAATGGAAAATTATCAAAGAATTTGAAGCCATCTTTAATCCTTCACAGTAGTCTAGTTATATACTAAAGGAAAAGGGGAAATGGATTTAGTTGACTGCTATCTAGTTTCTACCTCAGTATATTTTAACTTTTAAAATAGTGATCATCTGTTCAATTGGCATAAAGTTACAGTTACATAACATAATTAGGTTCTAGAGATCTGTTGTATAACAATCTATTATAGTTAACAGTACAATTAAGAGTATAGTTAACACTACAATGCTGCACATTTTAAAATTCAGTAAGAGGATAAATCAAGTGTTCTTAGCATGGAGGTGGAGGGGGAAAGCCAAAGGGACATACGGAAATATTTGGGCCTGGTTTAAATTTTTATTGCCCTGATTGTGATGATGGTATCAGGGATATATATATATATTTTCAAGTCAGGAAACTACTTACATTAAATATACCCACTTTTTAATGTCAATTATATCTCAACTGTGAAGTATAGAGATAGTAACCATATGTTTTTCATCAGTATCCTATCTAGTGCTTAAAACTTTTGAATTATGTTTTCTTCTTTATGAATGTAGCCACAGACATATAGTCATAGAAATGTATATTTAAAATGGAATTTTTAGATACAGTGTGGAAAAGGGATTTCCTGTATAGCTCTCCCTGAATGCCTTTTAGTGTCTGGGGATTATAACATTTGGAGAGATCTGCTATTTAGAAGCTTTTTCCTTAGATTGAATTAAATCTTCCCTGTTAAAAAATTTGCTCACAAATACTAGTTTTATTTTCTCATCCACAGAAAACAAATCCAGTGAATCTTCTAATCTTTCTATTCAGTAGCCTGTGATGTATGTGAAGTCAACTATCATGATATTCCTAGGCTTGCTATCTGCTCTCTTTTTAAAGATGCCTACTAGATGTGGCCTATCCTGCTTTTTGTTTTTAATGTAAATTCAATTTGTGTAAAAAGTAAATTTATATAAAAGGACAAAACTATTATTTAAGTATAGTCTATATTCAAGAAACTTTTATGCATCTCAGGATTCTAAACAGAACCTTGTCAGTTATGCAAAGCACATATCACAAATGATTAATCAAATATAACATTTAGTTAAAGGTCAGTATCTGTTAATGGTAATAAAGAGCTCTCACTGAAACACTCTACCTAGAATAATCAGAAGCATATGATTTTATATATTTTTCCCACATAAATATTAGGCATCCAAAGTCATATATATTAATTTCTTGCCCACATCTGTACAGCAAGGTAATGTTAAGCTGATATCAAAATACAAGTTTCTGATTCCAAGTTCAATTAATATTTTTGTATTATACCATACTGCTAGGTAATTTGTATAAAATACACTTTCAGAGTTATGACAATTTATAGTTATGTATATATCACTTAACCATGGACAATTATTTATATTCAAGTACCCATTTAATACTATTAGAGTGTCTAAACACTTGAAATGTAGTTTTAGCAAATTAAATGTCAGGATAGCTATGACTTACTGTGTCTGAAAGACCCAGGGAAATTCTTTGGATATTTTGCTATAATAAATGTGTGATATCCTAATGTATAGAAATCCCTTGTTTTACCATGTTAACATTTTCACTCTTCAGTAATTAGTCTTATTCAAGACTATTACTCAACTATTACTATTACTTACTGAACTGTTTGTTCTCACTTAGCAACAGTGTATTAATTTATTTGAATATGCCACTAACTTCCCAATGACTTAATTTAAAAAGTAATGTTTGCTAAAAGAATCTAGCATAGGAGGTTATCAACACCTGGAAAGGGTATCACAGAAATATCCAGTAAGACATTCCAACCTCCCTTAAAATTGGGAAACTTAATGAAGTTGGAAATTCATTAGATGTATAGAACACATAGATCTTTTGTTATCATGACAGAATACAGAATCTAACAAACCCAGGACTGGTGTTGGTGTTCAGGAAGAACTATATCATTCTTCTTCCTAAAAAAAAAATAAGACCTATTTGTATTTGATTTATTGACAAGTTAGTAGTGGACTCTTCTCCTACTAAGGAGAATTTCAGAGGAGGGAGTTTTGTGTGTAAGTTCAGATGCTCAGGCCCTATCCCTAGTTACCCTTAGTTAGTAAGACTACAACACGGGCTCCAAAATCAAGTATATTTCTCATAAGCAATCCAGGTGATTTTGATGTATATGATCTGTGATGCAGACTTAGAAAAACACTAGTCACAGGCAGTTTTCAATAATCTCACCCTTTTCTTCTCAGTATATTTCTTTTTGATTCTCTCTGTAAATTGGGATAGCACAATTTTCATTGTTCCATGACATTTTGCTATAGATTTAAAAAGCAGCTATACAATAAGTCATGGCAATGAAAATATAGATAGGCTCAATCTCAGCCATCCTTGAAAGGAAAAGGTAGCACAACTTTATAATGAAAGTGAAATCAGATTGGTCAGTGGGACAGACGAACACTGAGGCTCACCATGAAGTTTAGAAAATCCAGGTATCAGCTTTATTCAGCCTAATTTCCCTGAAACTCTGCCATCATTAGCTAAAGTTTAAATGATTTACCATATGTCAGTAAAATACAGTGAGTGAAGAAAGCGTCTTCGACGTGGCATTAAAGATTGATAGTGGAAAAAACCTTTGAAGTGGGCAGATGAAAGGGGATGAACTGAGCTTTTCCAAAGGCAAAAAAATATATATATATAGTAACAGGAAATATTAGTACCACCTTCAAAAGGATTCCTCATTTGTATTTGATCATAAAATACATAGGGATACTTCTTAAGTCATCAGTTATGAATACTGTTTCCATTTAGTAATTGCTCTCAAGTATTTTAATTAGAGGGAAGATCATAAAACATAGATCTTAATTTGCTTCTTTATCCCTTGGCAAACAAACTCCAACTCTATTTTGTGCTATTTGGTGATTTTTAACTTTAGGATTCACAACAGTCAGAGGCTATTTATCAGCCAGGAAGTCAGTCAGCATCACTTTTATTAGGCAGATAATCAAATCAGGTAGAGAATGGGAATGCTTTATAATGAAAAGCAGGAAAGACTTCAAGTATGATATGATTGGATTGTACTAGCATGAGAAGACTGGGGGTCTGCCAAGTAGGAGGGTCTCCTATGTGATTGGTTTAGGACCATGTTTGACTTTCTCTGGTTTACCCTGAGTTGGAAGTTAAAGCAAAATATAAGGAAGATGGGATTCATTGACCAAGTTCTGATCATTCTGGACCAACTGCTGTTGAGTTTTTGTCTTCCTGAACTAGTGTCTGTAGATATTTCTGTATATGTAGTCTGATTATTGTTCGCATATTCAATCTTCAGGGCTAAAAGTTTTGTTGTATGGCTTGAAGAATATGAATGCCTGTGTTACTGCTTTTGGAGGTAGTGTAATATTTTTAGGCAGTAGGGAAAGGTAGCAGCATCAGGGAGAGAGAAGCAGGGAGTGTGGCTCCATTGTTGTCAGCAATATTCAACCAGTAACCCTAGGCTGTGGAAGGACACCTGGAGAAATTCTCTTCTTCAGTCCTTTCTAAGTATAGGGTGGTATGAATGTCTTCATTTTCCATAACTAATAAACAGTCCATATTGCTTTCTACATCTCTACTTCTGTGGATCTCTGAAATTTATGTTCTGCTTCTAAAACCATTGACAGAGTTCCCATTTTAGTAACTTGTGAAGTGTTAAAGCTAAAATTTTCTTGTTTCAGAAATATGAAGGGGTAAATAGTCAGCTAAAAGGAAGTTACAGACTTACTACATGTAAGAGCTCTCAGTAGTTAGAGGTTTAATTTTAATTTATTTCACCAAAACTTTTTTGTTACCACATTTCAAAGCTTTCATCTTTTTAATACTCAGTTTCCTCCATATCTAATTTTTATTTTTTATGTTTTTATATCCTCTATCCAAACTTTCCAAATTCCTAGCATCAGTAAACCTTGTTGCCAAAACCTTTAATCATTACTTATCTACCATGAACAAAAGTCATCTTGCCAAACAATTATTTGTTTTCAGGGATATCACAGCTTTATTATCTTACATGAGAAATCATTTTCTTTTCCTAGATCTCAATTCTAGAGACCTTCACCTCATCTGAACTCTTGTCTCTCATTTCTTCTTAATAGCTATGAATAACTAAGCAAACGCCCTAGCACAATATGCTATCCTTCCTCCTCTCTTACTACTTCCTCTACATCTGTTTTCCCATATACCCTCCCATTTTTCATAATCCTTTCTCTGATCAAATGTATATTTCTCCCAGCATTTCAACCATTCTTGTCAAACATAAATCTCTTCTTTTGTACTTTTATTGCAGTAGTAAGTCCAACACTGTTTCTTTGACTTCTACATCAGTACTGCAGAAAAGTCCCATGATAATCCAAAGTAGTGTCACTACAAATTTAGGGAACCTACTCTCAACAGAGCTTTCCTTTCTCACCAACAAGACTTGTTTACAAGATTCTTCATCACCTAACTCAGAGGAAGCCATGTTCCTCAATTTGTCTTTGAAGTTGACGTTCCCATATATACACTGGAACTGATTCTCCAAAGCCTCACGCCCCCATGTATGTCTTTATGTTGTAAAATTGTATTTTTTTATGGATTTTTTGCCAAGATATTGCCTACAGCCCTGTATTATCCTCCTTTTTTTTAAGTTGGAGTATAATTGGCATATTCCATTATATTACTTTCAGAAATGTGTTAATAATAAAATGATATACTATAGTAAGTCTAATTCTCATCTTCAACATGCAAAGTTACTTATTTCTTGTGATGAGAACTTTTAAGATTTAATCTCTTGGCAACTTTCAGCTGTTACTACAGTATTATTAGCTGTAGTCACTTTGCTGTATCTTACATCCTGGAGACTTGTTTAGGTAAGTGGATGGGGGACTCAAGAGGTACAGACTTCCAGTTATAAATTAAATAATTATCTTCCCTCTCTCTTAGTAATTTTATTACATATATATATCCTGGAATTCCATATACATCAATTGTCTGAAATACTTTTTAAACTCTAGACTAATCTATCTAGTTGCCTTTTGAATAGTTCCACTTGGTTTCTCTGTCTCTTCTGCCTCACATACAAGGCAATGAGTTCTGTCAATTTTATCTATTTTGTCACAAGTTAACTTGATTAAACTTCTTGCTACTTCTACTTGAAACACAAATGTAATTGAATATTCCCAAATCTATTATCTGTTACTGTTCCTCAGGTTTGGTTTAAAAGCAAATTCCTTAGTGTGACACACCAGTCCTTCAGAGTTTGACAGCATCTAGTCTCTAAATGCTCTAGTTCTTGGCTTCCTAAAGTTTGTTAAGAGGAATATGTATTCTGTGGGAAAATTTGCAAAATGAGGTCTGGAGAATAGAAGAGAATGGAGGGTGTTAGCAATTTCAAATACCTGTAAGAAACTAATGCTCTATTATCTTAACTTATCCAATCTTAAGCTCATGCACCTTACTAGATATCAAGGATATGAGTAAAGTGTTACTTAGAAAATGTAATTTTAAAAACTGGGTAAATATTCTAATATATGAGATTTTAAAGATGCAGCCTATTAAAATGTACTAGTAACACAGGAAAAAAATCTGATGATATTGTTGTATGGTATAGAAAAACTTTATGATTCATGAATCCAATTTGTTCTACTTCAATGCAAAACACAGAATTTGATATAAACTATGACACTACCATAATCCGCTGAGGTCATATAAAAGAATAATGATAGTATAATTTGTGACAGCTAAGGGACTTAGGAATTAATGCTTCTTATTCAACTGTTTCAGCCTCTCCTCCTTTCTGTGTCATTCTTTTCACTCTTACCATCATTTGATAAGTGACCATGATGTTATACATCATCTATAGTCAGTTACTTTCATTTTAACTGTATTACTTGAAATTAAATAGATGTATAGTTTGGGTATATACCCATCATAGTGATTATTGATAGGCTTCTAATATCATCCACTGTGGCCATGAGAACTCATTTCACTTAAAACCTTCACAACTTACCTAATTCTCCAGAGAGGAAAATCTAAATTATAACCTGCTGAGTACATAATCACATGATTTTGACAATTAAAAAGTCCTGTTCACAAAAGAAAGATAAATTTTGATAAAACATTTAGCTTAAATATAAGCTAACCTGGATGTTCATAAGCTTGTATTCTGCCCTTTTTTTCTTGAGGATCTTCTGATGAGCCTCAGGAATTGCAGTGAAACGCCTGCCAAGTGTTGCTAGGGAGCCAGATACACGAGGTGCTTAGATATTTTAAAGATTGCTTATTATTCATTTTTGTAATCCAAAGCAACTTGTGTCAATCACTAATTTTTCACTATTTTAATTTAGTTCTCCAACTCTTAATAGCTGCTGCATTTTGAGCATAATGTTATTCAGCAGCACCTGGAAACACCTTAAGAAAAAATACATATCCCCATGGGTGCATTATAGTCTGTATGTGGAAGTCTCTAATACTAAGTGGACTCAATATGGGACTGTATTTTAATTTATGAGGACCATACTAGTGTACTAAGTATTCCAAGTCTGGTTTTATGTCCTGGGCAGCATTACTAGATAAGCATACAACCACTGAAATGAGAGTTGCTGATCTCAGGTAAGACATGGCAGATGGATTTAGCACTAGATAAAGCCAAATTAGTCTAATCCACCTTTTATACCAGAGAATTCATTAGTTTTCGGAGCCACAATAAAAGTTTTCAGATATCCTGAACTATTGGCATGGGATAGTCAAGGAAGCCATATTCTTCCCAGTTATTTCTGTACTTGAGTGAAAATCACCTCTGCCTCTGTATTGCCTAATTTTAAAAAGTAAGTGTAATGAAAGTGCTCTAAGAAAAATATCCACCAAACAAAATATCCAGGATGACATTTAACTGTATATTTCAAAGAATTGTATATATTGAGTGTGACACTTATATGTGAAACATTTAAGGCTGTTATGTTAACATTAATGTAAATTTAGATCTTTCTGGGCAGCACATATTCTAGAGATGAAAATTGGATATTTCATTCAGTATGTATATGAGAAGGGTTCAAATATTACTTAAACCTGAATACACAGAGAATAGTTTCAGTTAACTAGGTACACTTGTGGGAGGAATGAGAGCATTCAGGGCCATTCATGTAACAGGTGCATAGTATAGAATTTGACAGTATAGATTTTTTTATCTGCATTTTATTTTATTATGGTAACATTGGTTTACAGTTCTGTATATGATTTAGAGGTATAGATTCACAGTTCCTTAGATGTATGTTATCACACTGCAGCTATCCACCGAGGCACTCACAGTTCTCCGCCCTAGTCCAGTTGGCCGCTTTCCCAGCTTTGTGCCCAGCCCGCCCACTAGTAAACTCAGTTCTGCAGTCATATTTCTAGGGTTTGTTTTTTTCTGACCCTTTGTTTTGTTTCTTTATATGCCACATATAAGTAAAATCATCAGTGTTTCTCTTCTTCTGACGTACTTCACTTAGCATAATCTCTCCAGTTCCATCTGGGTTGTCTCAGATGGCAAGAGTTAAATTCTTATAGATGAATAGTATTCCCTGACTTTATAACCAGACTGAGTTTTGCCCACTTACTACCCACATTACTTTGGGTAAAATATTTAAGTAGGATAAATTTCTCACATTGTTTCAACACACAGAATTCAACCTCTCTCCTTGGAAGAGAACACATTAAGAAATATTTCCTACAATAACAACTCTGAAGATCATGAACTATAATAAAGGGAGAGAAACCTCCACTGTAGAACCAAAATATTGAAATAAAATCCAGGCCATTGTGGCTTTATCCTATGAGATGCCATTCAGTGAAGAAAGAAAAGAAAATCTGAATTTAACAGCAATGGCTCATATGACCTAAGAGTTTTTCTATAACTGCTTTTCTCTGATTCTCTTTCTGACAGTGACATCTAACTAAAGTCAAACCTTTTCTTTTTCATGTTGTGTGACATTGTGAGCAGAGTAAGAAACAAGACATTCCTCGGGAAGATCAGGGACCAACAATCAAGAGTTTGGATTTTTGGCCCCAACTTATTACACTCATGGTCACAATAATTGATGAAGATAAAACTGCCTACACACCTGTCCTGAATCAGTAAGTACACTGTTTTGGAAAAAATGATTTCAAAGTTAAGAAAAAAAAAAAATTGAGGCATAACCAATACTCTCAAGACAATTGACAAACTTTTCCAGAATTAAAAATAAAAATGCATGTTTTTCTACTTTTATCAAAAAATATCGAGTGATATTACGAATGTTTAGTGCAAGCTCATACTTCAAGCATGTAGACAAGTATTTTCCAAAATTTATTTTCACTTAATCTGAAAACATTGCCTTTTTTCTCGTTTCTTTTATAAATATGCCCTTGTTTCAGAAGAAAAAAATAATGCACTCCACTAAACTAATTAAAAATGTAATATTAAATGTATTCCATTATGACTTTTTAATAATAAAAATTTGTCCAAAATCCATTATCATAAATCCATTTTCGTAAATAACAAACTAAGCCTTTGCCTCCATGATGAGCAGGTAAATCAACAGCATTTGAATTCAAATTTATATCTGTTCTAGAAGAACAGACACTAAAAGAGTCTGAAATCATCATCTGATCAGAATGCCACTAGCTCTGATAATTGGGCAAGTTACCAATTTTCTGTGGGTCTTAGTTTCATTTATTGACTGAATTATTTATGGCTAACATAACTGAGAAATCATTGTAAGCTATTGCTTTTGGAGATCTGTCTCTCATGTGGGAACCTTAAAATTGGGACCTAGATGAACAGCACAAACCCTTTGCTCTGCAGGGAGAAGGCAGGAACCCGGGGTTCCTCCCTAGTGCTGTGCCAGAGATGGGATTTATGAAAAGACTTTCTCAGTCTTTCCAAGCTAATTTAATGTGGGTATTTTCTCATTTACCCTCCCAAACTTATTTGTTCTTGATGAGCTTTTGAAGTTTGTCTTCCCGGGAGTTTTTCCTTCTAATCTAAGAGGTTATATTTGCTGCCAAATAGTTATTCATGACAAACATATTTATCCTTTTAATATTTGTAAAATTTGAAGTTATTTTTCTCCTCTCATCATTTAATACTGCAATTTTGTATCTTCTCACTGTTTTCCTGTCCAAATTGTTAGATATTTATAAATTTTATTTATCATCTTAAAAATGCAACTTTTGGTTTTGTTGAATTTGTTTTGGGTTTTGGTTTTAAAGTAAATTGTTCTTTTTTATACCTTCTGTAAATGGAGATAACAGTCAAGTGGCTACAACAGTATTTCAGTGAGATGTTATGAGGGACTTTGTTTATGATAGTGGAAAGATAGAGTCATATTTGAGAATATTAAGAAGATAAATCAAGACTAACTGCACTGAGCAGAAATTAGAAGAGTGTTAGAAGAGTGAGGTGATGAAATTATATTTTTATGGGGTAATCATTAGTTTAGATAATACAGAAGGAAGTATAAATTTGAAGAAAGAAATTAGAAAGGGGATTAAATTAAAGGAAGTATATTGTGAGTTATATTTAGATAAATAGACATTTGATTATCTGTGTGACTTCCATGAATTACATGAGTCGGCAATTGTATATTTAAGTGCGAAAGTTCTTTTAACTGGCAACAGTGACGACTCAATTTATTCTCTCTCTGTATTAAGAGTGTTTCAGAAAGGCTCTAAGGTGTTGAGTAGAAAATGTACCAATTTTCAAAAACCTGCTATTTAATTTACAAAGATGAAATATGCTGCTTTTATTTTCTCGGGCTGTGGGATGAACCAGAACATTTTCAAATTGTGTGTTTTAAAAGTTAGCATATTTAATTTGCTACACTAAGAAAAACACACTTAAGCTACTTTCATCAGGGATTTACATCTTGTTCATTCCATTTTTGAAACTAATGCTATTCAAAGTATAAAAACTATTGACTCTTTTGCCTGTTATGTGACTTTCCTAAATTATTCTTGTTTTAGAAGTTATTACAAAAGTGTTCTTCATACTAAGAAGCAGAGAGATTATATAATAGAGCCTATATTCATCATTTAAACTCAACAATTACCTTGATTTTATCATATTCTTTTCACCTGTACTCTTGAACTTTCTTTTTTTTTTTTTTGCTGAATTATCTCACGTAAGTCTCAGCCATCATTTCACTCCTATACACTTTAGAATTCACCTCCAAAAGTGATGACTATTTTCCTGCATATCATAAGTGATTATCACAACTTAATACTATTAATGGTAATGCTATGGCATTGTGTATTCCCTGTTCCATAGTGAAATGCTACTTTTTCTTTAACAATTTATTTTTCACTAGTGGTTTAACTGAGAAACAAATAAGATTCACATATTATATTTGTCTATTAGGTGTCTAAAATATCTTTCATTACTATTCAACTCCTTTTTCTTTTATCCATGTTATTGAATTATTTTTTTAATTTTTTTGTCATTTATATATTTTACATTATTGTGTATTCCCCTTATATTCTTATAAAATGTTCCATTTTTGGGTTATTCTGCTTGTCTCCTTGTTATATTTAATTTATTCTTCCATATTTTATATTTATCATAGTTGAGCACTATCTCTGGAGACTAACTTTAAGGTTACATTTTGCCTAATAATGTTTCACACACTGTCAGGGGTGACACTGTCTGCCTGTTCTCCTTGTATTGATGCTAAGATTGATCAATGCTGACAGCCTGATCCCTGCAAAGCTTTCTATCCCCCTCTCCTTTAATACTTATTTATAATCATTTCAGAATCAGTTATTCCATTAGATACTGCAAATTGTGGTTTCATAATATTTTTTCAACATTTATTGGAATTGTTCAGTAGATAAGACTGTTCTTCATTAACTAGGGATGCTTACTTGTTTACCTTGAAATATAATAAGTCCTGGAAAGAGCAAATACTTAATTATCTCAATAATTTTTTGATGGGCATTTTAATATCTTACCTTCTTTTTTCTATTGAGGTAATTCTTTTAACCTAAAGGTTTTTTATTCCATTCTTACTTCTTCATTGATTATCATTTCTCATTAACAGTCTCTTAAATTGAACAAATAAAAATTGAACAGTAAATATATGCAAGGCACTATATAAAGTTGCAGCCATAAAGACTTGCTTTAATACTTACAAAATTTAAACATGGGTCTTAAACTGGTTAATCACTGATCCTGTCTCATTCACTAGTCATTCTGGGATTAAATACCTCCACCCTCTGTGCCTTTTTGAGGTAACCTATGAGAAAGGTTTTGTGCAATAAGAAAAACTCTATTTGTTCTCCAGCACTCAACTGAAAATAGTTGACAGGGATACTGGGAGACTTACTCAGTTGACAGGGAGGACAATCATTGAAAAGTTACAAGTTCAGAGATGGTTATAGCAAATGATCCTAAATTAAGAATAAATTAAAATAAGGTATAAGCAGAAGTAGGTAAACAGAATTTAAAGGAAAAAAGGCATTGCCAGTGAAAGAAAAAGAATAGCTGACAGGAAAAGCAGAGATGACGCGAGTAGCAGTTGCATGTATTAGTCTTGCATGACGACCCTTGTGTGTCACCCACTGTGCTCCCCAGGTCCCTTCAGCTCTGCGGGAGCTACTTGTCTATGGTTCAATAAGGCCCATCTCTACTGGTAATTGCTCTGCTTATTAAGCTGAATTCAAGTTTTCTTGGGTTTCAGTACATTATGCAACGCAGTTAAGTCTTATTTCTCTATTACACAAAGTGTGCCGATAAAAAATTTCCTTTTAATATGTGTAGTTACCTGTATCTGTGATCCTTATAACCGAAGTAGCATAACAAACCCAGTATGATATTATATGAAGTGACAGATATATTCCACTATAGTTGGATTCTCTGTTGCTGTTGAAGCATAAAGGAAGGTTTCAATTTGAATTCTCAGAATCTAAGCAAACAGTTTATATCCTGCAAGCAATCAGATCTGCAAAACTAGGGTTTTATAGTGGGGAGAATGAGTAATCACAGAATCCCAAAATCAGAACTAAAAAGCTGCCTGACTGAAGGTACAAAAGTAATTTTTATAGTTTTTGCTCATTAATTACCATCACACTAAATTTTAGAACATCAGTATCTCTCTGTAAATTCCCAAAAAATACATTATCTGGAAAGAATGTGTTTTTCTGAGAGCAAGAGAGTACTGTTACAAGCATGCTTACTAAGAATTGTACTAATTCAACCACTTCTGAAATTTTTAATTTTCTATCTCTGACTGCCCATCATAGTGGAAAGAAAAAGTTCACCTTGAATTTTCAGGTTTATCATACTTAAATACTGTCACCATCATATAGGGAGCTATAGAGAATTAACTGGAGACAGACACTGTATGAAGCATTTTAGTCTACGCTTTACATTAGTTCTAAATCTAATTGTAATAACAGCAATGCTGCAAATTGCAGATTATGACACTGAAGCACAGAGGGGTTAAGTAACTTTTCCACCATCATCCGTTAAGTAAGCAGCAGTAGCAGAATCTAGGCAGCCCTTGAATTAACAAAAGGAGTAATCTTAAGGGGGGGGGAAATCCTATAAGTAGTATGATGGGCATTAATCCTTCAGTCTGACCCAAATCTTTCTAATATCTTGATTGTTAATCTGGATCTGAAACCAGAAACAGCAATTATTCACAAGAAGAAGTTAAAAGCACAAGACATGTTCTAGCATGCCACTTGCAGTTGTATATAAGCCAATTTGGGAAAACGTATGCAACTTGCTATTTTGTGTAGGAAAAATGCTAATATAGGGCCTCCTGGGTGGCGCAGGGGTTAAAGTCTCAGCACTATGAAGCTATCAGCAACCACTGCTGCATGAGTTCGATCCCTAGCCAGGGAGCTTCCCACATGGTGCGGTTTTGCCTGCTTCTCCCCTCAGCAGTGAATTTCACCTGCCTGTTCTGCTCCCCACTCTGTCTCTGGTGAGTCCTGTCACCCTCCACACCTCTAGCCTAGACTCCAGTTCTTGTATACATACATAAATAAATACATTTTAAAAAATATTAATGTATAGTTTATATATTGACACCTTGTGGAAAAACCCACGAAAGAATTTATTTTTCAGATTTCAGTATTTTGAAGAACTTTGCTTGCAAAGCAATTGGGACATCTAAAAATGATTAGTTTTTCTTTGTGGATTAAGTGTCAAAATGATAGAACTGAGGCCCACATGTAATAACTCTAGACTCTGACAGCACACATCTATGTTTAATCTCAGTTTAATGCCTTCATTTCCTTTAATTTTTCTCCTGTAAGGAAAATCTAACTTGATTTTAATTTCTTAAACCATCTTAACATTTTGAATGAGATGAATACATAAGTAATAGCTCAAAATAAGGAGCTCTGTGCTTCAAGTAAGGTTAAGTTGACTTAAGTCATTTAATGATTTAACACTTTTGAGTGACAGACTGAGCCATGCAAACTTAGAAAAGTTTCACAGCATCTTTCGGACCGTTTTCCACATTTAAAAAAGTGGTAAGTAAAATTTAATGCATAGGTCCGTAATCAGGACTGGAGGAGAATCATATGAAAGACCTAGCCCAAAGCCTAGCATTGACGAGATCCTCTGGACATGTTAATTCTCATCTCTGTTCTACTACAAGTTCCCTACCCTGTAAGATGAAAATGGGAACCTCCTCTCCTCATGTCTGTGATGTGGAAGTATTTGAGTAGTTTGATAAATAATTTTCTGAGCTCAGTAAGTTCTGTTTATGATTCACCCCAGGCAGATTACCCAAGTTATTTAGGCTGTTTCTGACCGTTTCTATCTTGTTTGCCACTGCCAGGTTTTCGTAGTCTTACAAAATGATGATTTTAATAGTTAACCAAGATCCATCCCCACTTTTATTTTTCATTTTTTTAAGTAAATGTACATCTAGAGATCTGAGTACATGAAAGTAATGTGTTAAGTTGTATATGTAAATAGGAAAAACATAAGGATAAAGGGGTGATTGAGTCTAATTGGCATTAATGATCAACTTGTCTTATAGTAAAGAGAACATAAGAACAAAAGGAAAAATCATCACCACAGGAAATAGTGAGTTATATAAATTCACATTCAAATGTTTAAGCTGACTTTCGTCTTTATATTGAGTGTTATGTTTTAATTTCCCTATAATACAGCTATAATTTATAAGGCTAGTGTATAATTTACTACTGGTCCTGCTTAATAAAGTTCATTGTTCTTGACTGTTTCCTCTTGTAATAATGGTAATTAATTGCACTACAGCATATCAAATATTGTTAAATTTAGAACATATTAAAAGCTGAATTTAAAAAAAAATAACGTGAAAAGAGTACAACAAACTGTCTTTTGCATTTTGACTGTGATAACACTGATGAACATGTTTTTACAAAAGTCAAGTTACTGAAATAAAATTAGTCATTTCTTATCAATTTGTATGTGCTCAACATGAATATGACAGTCAATTCTAATTCTGGCTCTAGTTTTTTTGGTAATCTGCAATAAATTGATGTTTGCATGACAAAATGCATGCCAATAGGCCTACAGTTAATACCTGTAAAAAATCAAGTCATAGACTACTTAGATTTCTTCTCTGGTCTCTTGTACAGCTGCTCAGGAGCATCTTTGGGGAGTGTCCAGCAGTAGTCAGCCAGCATTGTAATGGACCATTTTCTGTGGTATCGTTGTTCCATTGATGCGATATCATGATGAAAATGTTCGCCATGTTCACTAACCATACCACAGTTTTCAGGGAAGAAATCCAGATGGGAATGAAGGAAGTGGATCTTTACAGACATATTGCAGCCAAGTTTCTAATACTGCATCAGCATGTCTTCTACTAGTTCTTAGTAGTTTTCTGCCCTAACATTCCCAAGAAAGTTTGTAGACACTAGGCAAAAAGCATTCCATGCTTGTTTTGCATCACCCTGCAGCAAGTTGTTGAACCAATCATCTTTGAAGAGCTCTCGAATCTGAGGACCCACAAAAACTCCCTCTTTAATCTTTGCTTCACTGAGTTGAGGAAATTTTACATGCAAGTATCAGAAAGCTGGTGAGGTCTGGTCCATGGCTTTCACGAAATTCTTCATCAAACCTAGTTTGATGTGAAAGGATGATAGCAGGATTTGGTGAGCCTCAACCAGAGCTGGGTGCTGGATATTCTTCTCTCGAACTGCTACATTTTGTCTGCAAGTCCATTCCTTCCGCAAGTAGTGCAATTCACTTGCTCAGCTATCCCACTCACATAAGAAACACATGTATTTTGTATATCCCTGCTACAGTCCCATTAAAAGGACAGCTAGCTTCAAATCACCACAGACATGCCAGCTATACTTGTTATACGTAATGGAATTCAGTAGCTGCTTTAAGCTATCTTATGTCTCTTTCATGTGGACAGCATGCACTACTGGAATAGATGGAAGACGGTTTCCATTGTGCAAAAGCACAGCCTTAAGACTCACTTTCGAAGAGTCTAGAAATAGTCTCCATTCTTGTGGGTCATGAGTGATTTCTAAGGCATTCATGAGGCCCTCAATATCGAAACAGAGGACCAGAGTTCTTTCCTTTCTGAAGAAAGGCTCCAAATACTGGTGGCACTTTCGATATAAAGTAATTATGACATCTTCTAGAAGATTCCATTGTTGGAGTCTTGATCCCAGCAATTCTGCCTTGTTGTTGGAGAAGTCCAAATCATGAACCAGGTCACTGAGTTCTTCCTGTGTTAGTCTATGTGGGGTTGATGATGCACCATAGTGAAAATCTGGATCACTGCATGCTGATGGGACAGAAGAACAGGTCGACTCACCCTCGTCCTCATCAGATGAATCAAGAATATTCTGCTGGAGGTTCTGGAATAGGAATTCCCTCACCATGTGGAACTGGTGTCAATGCAGACAGAGTGTTTGGGTAGACTATTTTCGACTTCTTTTGCTTCGTTATTTCGCCGGAAAGAGGAGGAACCAAGCAGAAGTCACAGTCTTTTATGTGGTTGCTTGGCTCTCTCCACACCATGGGTACTACAAACGGCATTGATGATCTTTTGCCATTGAACCACTGTGAAAGCTGTGTTGTACATGTAGCACAGCATGTGTGTGGGGCCCAAGGCTTGTCTTGGTCACCAACCTTACATCAGAAGCAAAGATGATAAGCCTTCTTCACTTGAGAAGTGCTACTTTTCTTCTGGTTGGCAAATGTCACTTCCCCACAAATAGAGCAGAAATTGTCCACGCTATTAACACACTTTTGAGGCATTACTGTTCTGGATTGTACCTAAATGGAAAAAGTCATAACAGTTCTACGAAATAGTAGCTTAAACTGTCTCACACACAGTCTGAAATATTTTCAATGCTCAACCTTTCCGACAGGGCTTTCTATAGTGCACTGCTGACATCAGCTTACTTCAGCAGCCGCCTGGCAGTAGTATTGCATTGCATCAGAAAATGATGCCATCAACTCTGGATGATGTGTGCATGATGGTATTATGCAATGCGATGCAATATTACATCATTCTAGGCTGATTTAGGATGTTGTTGCAGTCCTACTGGATAAATTTATACGGTGAAACATATAAAATGAATTCTATGAAATATCTTCAAAACAAGAGCTAATAAAAAAATTTCAGGGTTATATTCATGTTCAGCACACCAAGATACTACAGATTAGGGCCTTTTTAAGTCAGTTATGATCTCAATGTTCACCATTATAATAAGCTTCAGTTGCATATATGATATGCAACGATAGAATCACTGCTTACTCATTTGTAACAATGAACACACTATTCTTCAAAGACAAACTCTGCATATCAAAATACTGCTTCACATTTAATGGATTCTAATTTTATCTGTTGTAACTAATAAATTAGTATTATCAAATTTGGCAGTGGTAGATTATGTTTTCCTTACTTCACTAAGAGATTTTCAGGATAATAAATTGGGTCATTATATTGTTGTGTCTCATATGATTCAAGGTTTAAAAAAAACAAGCTTTATATTAATTGCTGCAAATTAAAAACAGGAGACATTCAAATAATATCAAAATGGATTAGTTATTTCATTAAGTCTTCTTTCATAAATGATAGCCTGAGCTATAACTGCATTGAAAATCAAGAGGTGGAGGTAGAAATTTGAAATTTTAATTTGGGTACAGCAAAATTTCAAAAGTTCAAACCCGTATGAGGATAGTCAATTTCATTTTATAAATATCAGGAAGTCAGTGTGAATAGTGTACCATTTTTTAATGTGTACTTGTTTTGACTTTTAAACATACATGCTAATTCCTATAAGATTAGGAAAGGATTGTAGGAAGCGAAAATTTCTTTCAGTCTGCTTGGAATTGTTTGGGATTAGTTTATAAATTGTTATTGTGTAGCTTGAGATTTCTAAAATTTGTGAAACCAGTTTATTCAAGTGAGTACATAAAATTTCCTTCTGCAGTCAAGTTTATTACTATTGATTTCATTACCAGTTTACTTTTTCTCCAGATTATCAACTATCAAACTATCAAATACAAATTAACTTCCATTCAATTTCTGTGATGTTTATCAATGGATCTAAATAGCAACTTCCTTTATGTTTTGTTTTTATTTATAATTTAATTATCATTATCAGCAAACATTTATTGAATTCTTGTTATGTGCCAATGGCTCCACAAAGTATTTACACATAAAATCTCACAGAATTTTCCCACTAGCCTTAGAAGAAGTCCCAAATTACACAATTATCGTCACCCCTATTTGACAGGTGAGGAAATTGATTTTAAAGAGATTAGTCACTGCTTCCCTGGGTAAATTAACTAAGCAGCAGAGGAGAAATTCATCTCTATATTTTGAGTCGCAATGAGGCTTAACCACTACATTATGATGCTGTGGCTTATGCAGAGGAAATTACCAGAACAGTGTTAAACTGTGGAAAATAAGCCTCTAGGAATAATGCAGATGGCATAGACTTAGCCAGATCAAAGGAAAAGCAGAAATATTCATTGTAGAATGTGTTTGGAGAAGGCAACTCTACTGAATCATAATTTACTACAAGAGATGTAGCATTAGATAAAGTATATACAATTTGATGCGAACATGATGTCAAGCATTTAGAAATCTGCAGAAAAACACTTAGACACAGTACAATAACATTTTTATGAGAGTTTAATTATTTTGTGGCCCCTTAAAAATTGGAAACCTAAAATCTAGCCAGTAGTTAGAATGTGATCAAAGCTAATATGAGAAATAATAGGTGTCTCTCCTTGGAATCCAAGTACTGACTTGATTTTTTCATTTACTCATAGTTGTGACTAATTTTCCCTTTTTACCACTAGATAAGTAGAGGCGAATAAACTGTTAGCTTTTCAAATAATGTCACCATGTTTTAGTCCAGCTTCTGAAGTGTTTACATCATATATATGTACATGTATAAGATTTATACATATAACAGAAAAACAAATGATACATGGACTGTATAAGCATAATTAATAGTTCGTAGTGAAGAAATGGTATGTGGAAAGGGCAGAATCCAGAGGAGTGTAAGAAGGAAAAGATACTATAAACTGTGGCAGAATTTAATGACTAAGTTCGCTCTCTGGATTCAAGGCCAAGTAGTGATGTTTTTTATTTATCTAGTTTTTTATTTATCTAGTTTATAAGTAAGAAAGGGTCAGCAAAATATTGCCAGGTGTACCCAGAGTACCACAGACAGGTAGCAGAGTAAAATTAGAAAGACTTCAGAAGAGCCTGTGTAAATACCAAGTAAATGAAAGCTGTGTTATTTTTTCTAACCTAGAATATCCATTTTCTCCATTGGTAAGCACAGGCAGATTTAAAACCAACACATTATAATACACTATAAACAAAATTTCTTCTAATGTAGATATAAGAATAATTTCTCAGACCCCAAAGAATGTCTTCTGTATAGAAGTAGAGCTTAGTAAGAAGTAAATCTTGAAATTTAGAGACTACTGTGTAAAATATGCAGTGAATAATGTGAAATTTAAATATTCTAAAGCAAAATGATTAGACTAATAAAGGTAGAAAAATTAACTGAAGACATTTTCATTGTTTAGCAATTTTGTAATTGTTAGAAAAGAATAAAAAGGAATATGGTCAACAAGCATAAGTTTAATTTCTGATCTTTTATTTAGTTCATGTGTTAGGACACATTATTTTTTTATTGAGGTAATGATTTTCAACATGGCATATGGTTCGGGGGTAATGATTTTCCCATGGTGGTTGACTCACCCTCCCCAGAGCATTCTGTGGTAGCCCTACTTTAGGGTCTGCTTCTAGTTCCATCCCAGCTCTCACTGCGGTATGCACTGAGCCTCTGCAAGGCTCCTCATGGTGCTGCTGCTTCCAGGCCCCACCGGGGCTCTCTGAGGTCTGCTGAGGGTGATTGTGAGCACCTTACCAGTTCTACTCTGGTGCTTGCAGAGCCCACCATGCTGTTGGGACTCACCACCCACCCCAGTGGATACCTGCTAGGCCCATTCCACCCCTCTAAGGGCCCCCCTTCTCCAGACATTACTCTTAGCATGTGCTGCACTCATCTGTTATTCCTTCAGGAGTTGTTATGTTCTGCTGCAGTCTAACTATGAGTATATGGAAGAAGTGAGCCAATCATCTAAACTCTGTCACCATGTTGCCATGTCTCCTTAATTTTTTAAAAAATTTTATTTTAAAATATTAAAATATTTTTATTTTAACTGATAGTTGGGTTTTGGTTTAGATTTTGCCATATTGATTTTTTTTTTACACAAAAAATGAGCTTTTAAAATTTATTGCCTGAAAGGAATAAAGATATGAATATAAATTACCATTTTATTACCATCTCAACAGTCAAATTAAAATTTTGGTGGGAGGCAGGGCAGACTCATGAAGGGAGGTTTGGGGACATGAAGTGAACTTAGAAACTTTACTTGATATACCAACAAGTTCTGATTGGCAGACTCTACATGCTGAGAATTTTACAGCAGTGATAAGAACCACTTAGAAAACCACTGTTTTCTAAGAATTAAAATCAAACTCAACATTGCTTATACAGCTGAGAAAATCCTGAGACAGCTTATTTTTAGATTCTGTGTTTTGAAGTTATCTGATTGAAATTTCTAAATTAAAGAAAAAATATTTTAGAATTCACTTTGAGAGTCTTTTCTTATGGTAATTAAAACCATTAACTGGGATGCACAACTTTTCCCCACCAATTAATCTTTATCCTCTTTTAAAAGTACACACAAAGTTTACTTTCTTCAAGTAACTTCTGTGAATGCTGCAACGATAATAATCTTCATAGAATAAGCTTAGTTTTACTGTGTTCAGTAATTTTCACTTACTTCTGTAATAAATCTCTTTCATTTGTAACCCCTGTTTCTTGAAGTTGTATCAATCCAAAGGTAGAAAAACAACAGCCAAATAGTATAGTTTTGACTCTTTTTGTTCTTGTTTGTTGGTCTGACTCCTTGGTGTCCTCTCAGCCACAGTTGATGTCTCATTTTCCTTTTCTAATTATCCTTCAAATTTCTGCTCCCCTTCTTGCTATTTATCTGTCCCCTTTTGACATGGTAGTCACCATAATTTACACGTACGCCAAGTTTTCTATCACTGTTGACACCTGACACCAGATGTTCAGAATCCCCATTTGCAAAAAAATTGTTCATGATGCTTCTTTGCATTTCTGTAGATGTTACAGGAGTGCCTCTGCATTGAAAATGAGATGCCATCAAAGCCTCTGATAACTGATAAGATGTTCCCAAAACCCCTTGATATACCAAAGCTAGTGCTCTCCATAACCATCTCTAAGTTTTCACCCTGTATTTTTCTTCACTGACTTATCCAAATATATATACACCTATATATTTATAACATTTAATACACTTGTGTTATTATTAAATTAACAAATATATATTTCATTGCCAGTGATACTAGGTTATAAACTTCAGAGGGGCAGGGACCATATCTGTTTTACTTAACTGTACATTATCTTCCCTTAGCACAGTGCAAAACACATTAAGCCTTCAATTAATGACTTTGTTATTAAATGCTAAATGTGTTAGTGGTCATTTGTATTATATTACCTCTTATTTAACTGCTTGTTTTCAAATATTTAGATAAAATTCTGAATTAAAGCATTGTAAATTGAAGTTTTTTGTGCATACATATGCCTCACTGGAATATACGTCAATGGAATTCCTTTTACTCCTTGTCCAAACAGTTGTTAGAATAGATTATAAATGTTTATCTATGTGAATTTCCTTATATCCTTTGATATACTTATATATCTCCTAGAAAAGTATGTCAGCTATGTTAAAATCCACTCCTGTAAATGTATTGACTGATTTCAAAGTAGCAAAGGCTGTGCAGCCTGAGAAGCTAGATAGAAAGCAGCAGCAAAAAAAAAATGGAGAACATTGAACACAGGACCAAAGGGATCATTGGAAATCATGAATTACAAAATAGTGGGTTCCAGTGAACCCCCAAGGCATATAAGTGGGACTGAAAAGAGTTATATCCTAGGAGCAAGTATGAATAAGATATTGACCTGACTGACTGAGCTCACTCCCAAATTGGATTAGCATCATCTCTACCAACTCTAAAACAGACTTGCCGGAAATAAAAAAGAATCCTTTCTGGAGGAATACAGAGACTCCAATTCTATTTTTTCTTTCCATGTGGCAGATTTTTCATTTAAAACCAAAAAAAAAAAAAAAACAGCAGTCATAAAGATTAATAGACTATAGAGAGATAGAGAGACTTGGATAGCGTAATTAATACATTTAAGAAATTAAATAAAATATAAATTCTATAGTGAACTCAGAACTACTGAAAAGAATCACATGGAAATTCTAGAACTGAAAACTATAACAACTGAAATTAATGGCATAATACATGGATTTGACAAAACATTAGATACAGCTGAAGAGAGAGTTAGTAAATATTAAGCTAGTATAAAAGAAAATATCCAGAATGAAGCTCAAAAGAGACAAGAAGTGGGGAATAAAAAGTTGCTTACTTAAAATTAGTTTTCAGTATTTATTAAATGGAAACAGTATGCAGACTTTTGAGTCATTCTTATATATGATTTCTACATTTAAGTTTTAAAGTATCAACTGTTCTTGTTAGACAAATAGATAGCAATCAGTAAGGGAGTATTTGATGAAAAACCTGCTTTTAATGGAAAGTTGGACTTATAACTGTTTTATGTAGTAGGTGGTCTTTTCTTTTTTTTTAATATATATTTTTATTGTTATTTATGTCTTTTACATTTTGTATTCCCCTTGGGTAGCCCACCACCAATTCACCCGTGATCCATCTCCATGGTCCCTTCTTTTCTATTCCATTTTGTGCTCTTTTCCTTCCCTCCCTCCGACTCCCTCCTCCCTCTCTCCACACTGATTGTCTCTCTCCCACCCGGCATCCCTATAGTCCTGTGATAAATGAAATGATTCGATATTTTTCTCTTTCTTTCTGGCTTATTTCACTGAGTGTGATCCCCTCTAATTCCATCCATGTCGCTGCAAATTGCATGTGTTTATCTTCTTTCCATGCTGAATAGTATTCCATTGTGTATATGTAACACGTCTTCTGGATCCAATCATCTATTTTTGGATATCTGGGTTGCTTCCATACCTTTGCTATTGTGAATAGTGCCGCAATGAACATACGGGTGCATGTATCCTTTCGGATTAGTGTTTTTGTATCCTTTGGGTAAATTCCCAAAAGCAGGATTGCTGGGTCATATGGAAGCTCCATGTTTAGCAGTCTGAGGAATCGCCATACAGCTTTCCATAGTGGTTGGACCAGTTCACATTCCCACCAGCAGTGTAGAAGAGTTCCTTTTTCTCCACATCCTTTCCAGCATTTGTTGTTGCCTGTAATTTTAATGTGTACCATCCTCTCAGGTGTGAGGTGGTATCTCATAGTGGTTTTGATTTGCATTTCCTTGATTATAAGTGATGTTGAGCATTTCTTCATGTATCTGTTGGCCATTTGCTTTTCTTCTTTGGAGAAGTGCCTTTTGAGCTCTTCTGCCCATTTTTTGATTGGGTTATTGGCTTTTTTTTGTTGTTGTTGAGTTGTGTGAGTTCCTTGTAAACTTTTGTTTTCAGTCCTTTATCAGATGTATTGTGTGCAAAGATCTTTTCCCAGTTGTTAGGGTGTCTGTTAGTTTTGGTTAATGTCTCTTTTGCTGTACAGAAACTTTTATTTTGATATAATCCCATCTGTTTATATTGTCTTTCACTTCCTTCGCTTTGAGGGATGTGTCTTTCAAGATTTTGCTGAGATGTATGTCATGTAGAGTTTTGCCTATATTTACTTCTATACATTTTATGGTTTCAGGTCTTACATCCGGGCCTTTTATCCATTTTGAGTTGACTTTTGTGCAGGGTGTGAGGTAGTAGTTTAGCTTCATTTTTTTACATGTGGCTGTCCAGTTTTCCCAACATCATTTATTGAATAGACTGTCCTTGTTCCACTGCATTTTCTTTGCTCCTTTGTCAAAGATTAGTTGTTCATAGATATGTGGCTTTAATTCTGGGTATTCTGTTCGGTTCCATTGGTCTTTCTGTCTGTTTTTGTTCCAGTACCATGCTGTTTTAATTATTATGGCTTTGTAGTACAGTTTGAAATCAGGGAGTGAAATTCCTCCATTTTCTTTCTTTTTAGTAGTAGGGCTTTAGCTATGCGAGGTTTTTTGTGGTTCCATATGAATTTCATCAGTAGTCGATCTATTTCTTTGAAGAATGTCGTTGAGATTTTTATTGGAATACCATTGAATCTGTAAATTGCTTTTGGTAGGATTGCCATTTTGATAATGTTAATCCTTCCAATCCATGAGCAGGGGATGCCTTTCCATCTTCTTGTGACTTCTTCTATTTCTTTCAACAGAGTTTTGTAGTTTTCTTTGTATAAGTCCTTTATGTCTTTTATTAGATTTATTCCCAGATATTTGAATCTTTTGGTTTTGATTTTGAAGGGGATGGATTTCTTAATTTCTTCTTCTTCAGATTGGGTGTTTGCATATAGGAAGGCTACTGATTTTTGTGCATTGATTTTGTATCCTGCTACTGTACTGAACTGGTCTATTATTTTGAGTAGTTTTTCTATGGAGTTTTTAGGGTTTTGTAT